>OY728151.1:862663491-862923491 GCA_963277665.1 Viscum album
CATTTAACCATTCACCCAATTTCCATGTTTTACTACTATATCACTAAGAATTCAAAACTAAACCCAAAAACTATACCATTATGGTCTTTAATAAGTTTACACATTTAACCCGTTCATCATTTCCATGAATCAACCATTCAACTCATTCCATATAAACCTTAGGTTATTTCCAAGTCTAGGTGCATCACCAAACATCTATTCCAAGTTCAACCAATCATGCCAACATATTTGTCAAGGGTTCTACCATTTATTACAACAAGGTCACTTGTTTAATAACAATCCCTAAGCACGGGAAAAGTCGGCACATCCCATGGATGCCCCCAATTAGGTCAATTCATTCACAACGCATCCCATGGGGATCGTGAGGGTTCCCATTTAACGTTTTGAAGAATCATTTATACCATACACATCCAGGTTCATCAAATCTCATTAAAATAAAACCATGAGCAAAGACACACATGAATAAATCCACCATAAAACTATGGGAT
The DNA here is from genome assembly GCA_963277665.1 of Viscum album. Lineage (NCBI taxonomy): Eukaryota > Viridiplantae > Streptophyta > Magnoliopsida > Santalales > Viscaceae > Viscum > Viscum album. Next base: position 862,663,980 of record OY728151.1, read on the forward strand.
AACATTTGTAGACCACCTACCCCAAAAACCTAGTTGAACGCACACTCAATCGAGTCCTTAGACCTTAATCCGACCAGTCTTTGGAGCTTCAACCTAGAAATCTCCCAAAAGATAGGGTTTTGGGGCTTCGGAACAAGAGGGAGTGAAGATACAAACCCTAAACTAAAAAAGAGAAGCAAAGATGGGATTATCCTTAGCCTGAGCTTCAATCTGCATCCAACATCACAAAAAACACCTTAGGAATGAGGCAGATCGACCTATTGGAGATTTTGGGAGATTTGGTTCATTCTTAGGATAAAGAGGGAGGAATGAAGAGTAAATCATGAGTGGGTTCTTAAAATCCTAGGGTGGAAATTTTGTAATTTTTCCCAACTTTAAGAGGCCGAGTGGTTTGACCGCGTTGTCGGTAAAACTATGCGCAAACCATGTGCATGCTACTATCTGGAGAAGGAGGGATGCACGGTTTACCTGGGCAGGCTTCCCGGTTTGTCCTGGTCGTGTGCATGTCGTGCGCCCAGGCATGTCATGCCGAACATTCCTTTTATTCATGCCCCGAGCCCCCAAAACACCCCCAAGACCTCTCATACATTCAGAAGACGTCTCTTGAAACCTAAAAAAATGAAATCAACCAAAACAAAACTAAAACACACCCTTCCAAAAACTGGGATCTAACAACCTCCTCACCTTATAACGGGTCGCCCGTGAGCTGAGTTTCCAAGCCTCATTGATCCAACAAAGAGAAGAGTTCGGGCCACTGATCCTGCATATACTTTTCATTCTCCCATGTTTTTTCATGAACATTCCCATGCGGCTATATTACTCGCACTAATGGCACAACCATGCCTTGCAAGAACTTTTTACTACGATCCACCACACGAATCGAATGCTCCTCAAAGTAAGAATAAGCCTCAAGCTCCACATCCTCCACATCAAGCATGTGAGATGGGTCAGGGTGATATCATCGAAGCTGCGACACATAAAACACATCATGCATCCCATCATAAAACTGTGGAAGAGCCAATCGGTAAGCCACTGGTCTGATCCTCTTCACAATCTCAAAAGGTCCAACATACCTGGGTGCCAACATACCCTGATTTCGAATCCGATGGTGACCCAACCTTGGTCACACCCAAAGGAACAATTTATCACCCATTGCAAACTCAAGAGGTCTATGCCTTCGATCTGCATATGACTACTATCTACTCTGAGTCGTAGCCATCCACTTCCTGATCAACATAACTCTCTCTGAAGTCTCCTACATGAGACTTGTCCCCTTCAACTCAGATTCACCGGCCTCTAGCCAACAAAATGGATATCTACATGGCCTCCCATAGAGTGCCTCATGCGGTGCCATCTGAATAATAGCCTGAAAACTTTTGTTGTTAGAAAACTCTACTAACGATAGGTGCCTCTCCCAAGAACCACCAATGTCCAAGACATAAGCTCTTAATATGTCTTCCAACACATGGATCGTACAATATGACTTCCCATCTGTCTACGGGTGGAAATTAATACTCAAAAAAACCTTTGTACAAAGCGCCTTCTGCAACCCTTGCCAAAAACATGATGTGAAACGCGGATCTCGGTCTGAAACATTGTTCTGCAGAACACCATGCAACCACACTATTTCCCGAACATACAGCTCACCCAACTGTTCGACTGTAAAGGTCTCCTGAATCGGTAAGAAATGAGCCACTTTCGTTAACTGATCCACAACCACCAAGATTGTATCATTCTTCCTCGACATCCTCGGAAGACCCCCAAAAAAATCCATCTTTACATCATCCCACTCCATTCGGAAATGGGAAATGGATGCAACCAACCACCTGGGTGTTGATGCTCGGCCTTCACCTGCTGACAGGTAAGGCACCATTCCACAAAGCCAGAAACTTCCTTCTTCATTCTAGGCCACCAAAACTGCGTTCAGAGATCACGGTACATCTTGGTCAAACTAGGATGCACTTCCCACTATGATGCATGGAACTCACACATCTACTCTTCTTGAACACACTTTGGCACAACCACAAGATCACAAACATGAACAAGACCTTCCACGTCAATGGCCCAACCAGAAGGTAGCTCTCCACCATTAAGATTTTCCATCATGGGAAAACACTCCGGATCATCAAGATGACCTTCCTTAACTCGACTCAAAAGTGTCGAATCCATCATTAAGAAATCAAGAGTGACCTGAAGACTCTCCTCCAACACCTCTAGGTGAATCTCTACAAACAAATCCATCACCTTCAACTCGGTGATGGACTCCTGAACCACCTAATTCTGAACCTTCCTACTCTGAGCATCAGCAACACTGTTTCCCTTTCTCGGTGTGTACACCAACACAAAGTCAAAAGTCTAGAAAAATATTCAACCCATCATCACTTCTGAAGGTTTAGATCCCATTGTGAGAAGATGTACATTAAACTCTTAAGGTCGATAAACATAGTAAATAATTCTCCCAATAGATAGTTCCTCTTGCACTTCAAGGCGTACACCACTACAGCCAACTCATGGTCATGAGTGAGATAGTTTCACTCATGGGGTCTCAACTGCCTTGGTCCATAAGCCATAACCTACTCATCCAGCATCAACATATCCCCATGTCCGACTCCGGACACATCACAAAACACGATGTACTTCTTACCCAGCGCAGGTAAGATCAAGATAGGTTTGGTCCTAAACCTATTATTAAACACTTCGAAGGCGTTCTGACAGGACTCCGACCACTCAAAAATGATTCCTTTCATGGTCAAGCCTGAGTGTGGTGTTTCCAAGCAAGAGAAATCCTGAATGAACCTTTGGTAATACCCATCCAAACCAAGAATACTCTGAACATCAGAAACACTCTTGGGATGCCCCCCAGATACAACTACCTGCACTTTCTCTGGATCCACTAACACACCTGCCTCCGAGATTATGTGACCCAGAAAATGCACCTCACATATCCATAATTGACACTTTGATAGATTGGCATATAGCTGTTGATCTCTTAACATACCCAAGATGATGTCAAGATGTTGTGCATGATCATCATGAGTTTTCGAGTACAATAAGATATCTTAAGGAAATACAAATAACAAATTGATCTAGATAGGGATGAAAGATTTGGTTCATCAAAGCCATAAACACCACTGGAGAATTGGTCAAGCCCAAAGGAATTTCCATAAACTCAAACAACCGACACTAACTCCGGAAATCTGCCTGCGGTACGTCAGAAGACCTCACCCTCATCTGATGATAACCTGACCTCAGATCAATCTTAGAAAACACTGAAGCACCACTCAACTGATCGAACATGTCATCAATTCTAGGAAGAGGGTAACTATTTTACACCGTCTTTTGATTCAACTTCCGATAGTCAACACATAGCCTCAACGACCCATCAGGATTCTTTGCAAAAAGAATGGGAGATCCCCAAAGAGAAGTACTAGGATGGATAAACACCTCACGCTCTAAATCCCCAAGATTACCCTTCAGTTCCTAGAGTTCTAATGGTTCCATTTCGTATGGCAGAATAAACCATGGCTCCGCTCCTGGAAGCAACTCGATCGTGATCTCGACATCCCTCTCAGGTGGTAACCCCGAGAAATCCTCCGGAAACACACCCTGAAACCGATCCACCACGAGAGGAAAATTAAATTTTTACCTTCCCTAATCATCATAAAGCATGAGAAATGACACTTGAGCCATGTTTCCACTCATCTAGTGATAAAATGGCCCCGCACACCCTACTTGAACTGCCCATTCTCCCCAGTGGACATAAGCGTCACCCTCAAGCGACCTGAATGATACTCTGCGACGATAACAGTCTATGTGCGCCCGATACAACACCAACCAATCCATTCCCATGATTAGTTCCAATCCTAACATCTCAAGAATGAACTATTACTACAGAAAAGTATACCCACCAATGTCCAAGGAACATCCCTTGCACTGCTTGATATCTTCAACCCACACACCAAACAGGGTATCAATTGACATAACTCCACACACCCCCTCCATAGGTAAACCCAGGACTACCACAAGTTCAGAAGAAACAAAAGAGTGTACGGAACCTATGTCAAACAACCCACTAGTAAATGTAGAATCTACATGAATTGTACCTCGAATAGTTGACGGTGTGGCCTCGCCATCACCAGGTGCAAACTGAACTGCCTCAAGCTGACCTACCCCTCTACCCTGGGCTCCAAACTGAGCACCCTGCGCCGCACTTCCCTACTAGTGTGAGCGATCTTTCCCTAGAGTTTCACGTCCACCACCCCTACCTTTACCGCCTGTGGAGCTCCAACTACCTGTCTGATACAGGGCAACGGATCCACTTCCCATACCTGGTACCTACTTTTCATCATCATGCACACTCGTCTGCCGAGGGTTTCTGTAGAACCTCTATGCATGCCCCATCCTGCTACACAAACGACACTCAACTGGAGGTCGAGGACACTGACCACTCATATGGCATGTCCTACCGCACTAATAACAGAACACAAGGTTCCCACTCTGAGAGGCTGACCCTCTCTTATGACCACCTTGCTAGAAACTTTCCAAATTGTGCTTCTGACCTTTGGAAGATGCACCACTTGTCTGCCCACCTGGCATGACAATACCACCACCTGAAGCTCCCTTTAGGTTCCCTTCAGAGATGAGTTCTTGATCCATCACCTCTGAAAACCTCTTGAAGTGGAAGATATTTACTTGAGACCTGATCTCATGTCTCATCCAATCCTGGAAACGCATTGTTGTCGCTGCCTCATCCCCTGCAAATACTGGGAAGAAGCGTCGCAAATCATTGAAGCGACTAGAATAGTCCATCACCGATAGCTATCCATGAGTCAGGCTCATAAACTATGCAACCCGCTCCTACCTCAATGTCTCTAGGTAGAAATGCTCCAGAAAATTCTCCTATAAAACCTCCCACCACAACCCCTTAGCCTGAATGGTCTGAGCCTGAATGTCCCACCAACGTCTTGCCCGGCCCCGCAACATATAAACGGCCAACAGTTCTCGCTTTTCAACAGGGGTCTCTAGATGATCCAGTATCGTCTAGACAGACTCTAACCAGAACTTCACTGCCTCTAGCCCACCCTCTCCGGTGACGTTCGGAGGGTGCTGCAGCTGGAACTCCCTGTTCAGCTCAAACATACTCAGTGCAACCCACCCTAGGTCCCAATCCATCATCTCCATAAGGAGATCCATGTTCTCCTGGAACTATCCTTCTCTACCTTCATTAATCACCGCATTTTCGTGCTCTTCTACTAGAGTATTTTTTTCAGCAACATCTTTCTATTGCCCAACTGGTAACCGACGTCATGGTGGAATCTCTCTACATTTCCAAGCATGAGATTTAGCACGCATACCATAAAACTTTCACGACTTCATAAAAATATCTTTACTAGCTACAACAACCCATTTTCATATACTCATTCAACGACATTAACACCTCAAATTCACCTCCCTGACCATCCCTATAGTGGGCCATGGTCCACATGGGGTAAACAACCATGAACTGCCACCAAACTCACACAACATTTTAAAAAAACATTTTCCACTTCATTCCATACACATTAATTTCATTTAACATCACTTAACAACTTTTTTTATTTCATTATTCTCATTATGTCTTGGTTTCATGAAATGCATGATGCACCCTACTTTCCTGCCTCACACACCCACCACATGTGTGTGCATAACACAATGCATGCCACCTATCTCCCTAGGTACCTACAATGGTGCATGAATGAAAATCCTCATGAATTTAAGGCCATGAGCCAAATACCAAAAAAAAGTCACATCAAAGCACATGTGCATCACCCAACGGTGAAATATCATCAACTGTAACAGCACACAACCAAGAACAACATTTCCCACCCAGGGTGACTTGGGTTTTCCCTCGTACATGGGTCAGCTACTCCCAAGCATGATCTCATTTACCAAGGACCAAAACATATTAACCATTGTCAACCTATCCCAAATAACAAGACCTTAGAGAAGGAGAAGAAAGACCTCCCCTAATAAAACTTAGTAACGTTCCCGACCCGGAAGCCACTAAATCATTGCTCCGAGCAGGGTAGTTACATAACCTTAAGCGCACCTCCCTGTACACCAAAGGCTTCCAACTAGCAGCGGGGGTCTTTATGGTCAAGTGGGGATATTATACCCCCTTTTTATCAGAGTAATCCACAAAAAAAATAAACCAATCATGGGAAAAAATAACAATAAACAAGGAACATGTATAACAACCATTTACAATAATAAATATTCCATGTCCTTCTACATGTGAAAAAGTGAACAAAATCCCAAAATAAAGACAATGGAAAAAATCCCCAAAATGGTCCCAACATTAAGTCCAGATCCTCCACCAATTTCTACCCATGTTCACTCAACTATCTAGTAAGGAACCTTTCCCTTCTCATGTCCTACAAACATAAATTCTTCTCGGGTACCCAATGGCGGCCTGAGCAGGGTGTGAGTATAACTCAGTAGGCCACCACCAATGGTGTCTACAAAATATCCACTATGAGAAGGTAGTGCATGAAAAATAAATAAGAATGATAATTTCCAACTACTTATTTAAGGTTCCATTAACCTATTCAAATCCAAATCCATTGCCACTTCCATTACTATTCATTTCACACCAATTATCATCACTTACCATTCCATCCCATTTGCGTAGGTTAATCACCTAAGGCCAACAATCACATGCAAGAGGGTAAACACGTCATTTTACTATCTCACTAGGAAAAACCCTCTCATAGTAATCATAACCTCACTGTGAAGCCTCAGTTTGGGTGGATGCAATTGTTAGAAGAACAGATCCTGAGTCCTCATTCCTAAACCGTGCATTTAGGGTGGAGTTCAGAGCATCAGTCTTCACTCGACCTGTGGTAATAGATCCTCATGTCATACCCCACTCTACTAATCCATGTTCACATTCTTATGTATATAAGTAACCATAAACCCAAGATACCATTGTCCTTTGACAAACACCATTCACAACAAACCAATATGAGAATTCACATTATTCCTTAACCCATTAACACATTACCATTTCACATCATTTAACCATTCACCCAATTCCAATGTGTTATGCCTATCTCACTAATCATTCGACACTAAACCCATAACCTATCCCATTATGGACTTTAATCAGTTTACACATTAACCCATATAACCCGTTCATCATTTCCATGAATCAACTATTCAACCCATTCCAAATAACCCTTAGGTTATTGCCATGTCTAGGTGCATCACCTAACTTCTATTCCAACTTCAACCAATCATGCCAAAATATTCATCAAGGGCTCTACAATTTATTACAACAAGGTTACGTGTTTAATAACAATCCCTACACCCGGGAAAAGCTAGCGCATCCCATGGATGTCCCCAATTTGGTCAAGTCATTCTCAACGCATCCCATGGGGATCGTTAGGGTTCCCATTTACCATTTTTAAGCATCCTTTATACCAAACGCATCTTGGTTGATCAAAGATCATTAAAAGGAAACCATGAGAAAATCCACACATGCATAAATCTACCATAAAACTATGGGATAACGTTTGTAGACAACCTACCTCGAAACCCCAGTTGAACGCACACTTAGTCGAGTCCTTAGACCTCAATATGCCCAGCCTTTGGTGCTTCAAACTAGGAAACTCCCAAAAGATATGGTTTTAGGGCTTCGAAACAAGAGGGAGAGAAGATACAAACCCTAAACCAAAAAGAGAAGAAAGGATGAGATTATCCTTACCTGAGCATCGATCCATATCCAACGACACCAAAAACGCATTAGGAATGAGGTAGATTGACATCTTGGAGATCTTTGGCAATTTGGTTCTTTCCTAGGGTGAAGTGGTAGGAATGGAGAGGAAATCCCGAGTGGGTTCTTAAAATCATGAGGTGGTAATTTTGTAATTTTTTCCAACTTTTAGAGGCCACACGGTTTGACAAACTGTGCGAAAACTGTGTGCATGCTACTGTCTGGTGGAGGAGGGTTGCACCGTTTACCTGGGCCGGCTGCACGGTTTTCCCTAGCCTTGCGCAGGCCGTGCGCCCAAGATTATCTTGCCCATCTTTCCTTTCATTCATGTCCCGAGCCCCCGAAACATCCCCAAGACCTCTCATACTTTTAGAAGACATCCCTTAAAGCCTAAAACAAGGGATTCAACCAAAACATAACGAAAACACACCCTTCCAAAACCCGGGATCTTACATTTGGAGTAATTTGTACCCTATGTAGGAAAACACAGTTTAGGATATATAATGACCTCTATGTAACAAAAACGTTTCTCAATTCCCTATATACATCATCTATCAAATAATAGGTATATCACTCAAGGAACACATAATAATAAAATATAGTCAAGTAATGCATCCAATATGGAATGAAATAATGCATGACATGTGAATTCTAATAGGAGGGTAAAATGATGCATGATATGGAATGAACTCATTTCATCAAGCCAATTATCAACAATATATAATCACAATAAACATAAAACCATAAGTACATAACCAAATGATGTAATTAAAAACTGTAAAAGGAAAAATAAAAAAAACTAATCCTATTACAGGAAATATGGATTTTTCATGTAGGTTGGTTAGCTATTCCCAAGAATAGCTCATTACTAAATTCATATACCCTTCAAATTCATATGTAATGTATCAAAATAGTACAAAAAACTTAAAATAAAAACATATCATTTTGACAAAAAATCCTAAAATAATTTAATTTTATTAAGAATATTATTTTTTATTTCATTTGGTAAATGTAATTTGCATTCATGTTTCTCAAGTTTTCATTGAAACGGGTTGTATATATCGAAACATTGAGAATTATAACTTATGACATGCATTACTGTTGATTAATTACTCCATTTTAGCTCCACGACCAGTAAAATTGAAGCTTAATAAATTATCTAAAACATATTAAATTTTGTATTATTGATATCTGTTTTTGTCAAAATTTATGCAAACAAATATTATACTTTCTGGTATCCATTTCATTAAAAATCAACAACAAAAATGATGCCAATGGGTATTTTTTCATCATTTTTTTAAAACCCAATTCCAAAAAACAAATTTAAATCTCCTTGTAGATGGTTTACAAAAACAGACACAAAAAATAATATTTTTATGTTGGTGGATTCAATGTCAGTTGAAAACCAATGTTAAAGAAAAATTTTCTACTTGTTTCTAATTACAAATTGTAACATTTCAAGACAGTGGGTTACATAGCCTCAGTCATCTATCCACAAATGCTAATGACTGCCAACTCATAGAGAAGGACTAGGGTGTCTCTATGGGGAGACTATAACCTCATGTTATATTTTAACATAGTAGTGTAAAAAAATCAGTCAATAGAGAAAGCATAATATAAATCTATGATTAACAGATATTCATCTAGAAGATTGTCAAATAGATAACCCAAAATTATTCATATAAAATATGATGAGCAAGTCTTGTATCTAAAAAGTAGGAAAATAGTTTTATAGGTATCTAGTAAAACACGTGTATCAAAAGGTATAAAAATACAAGTGTGGATTATCTCCCTATTAATTAATTATACTAGCTCATTCATGTTCTCCCCTTCCCTTAGTAAATTAAAATGATATGTATCGTATAGTGGGTGATTTCTCTGATCCCTACATTCATCTGGGAGGTCCATTCGGGTACCCAACAGTGACCCAAATAGAGTGTGACACAACATTTAGTAGGACACTACCATTGGGGTCTATAACAAGTCTAGTCTATGTAATATAAACAATATCAGTGGGAAATATATATCATAGTTATATTAAAAACTGAATTGAAGTTTTTAATAAGATATAGTCTAATATAGAGAAACACGTCTCACTATAAACAATATACAATCTCCCATAAACATGGGATGCTCTAAATTATATATAATCAAATTATACTATCAAGTATAACAACTAAAATAAGTTACCCATAATAGATATATCTATTAGCATAGAAGAATAACCACCATGACCATGCCATATAATCATGTGTCAATATCCATATGGACCATGTCATGTAATGTAGAGACCCGAAACTTGATGTACATGGACATTAAATTACTTTTACGGAATACTTAGTACATAACAAAAACAGACACACAAGGACCATAATAGTTTAGTGTCTTTGGAAACTCGGAATATAAACTTCTAATCATGTTGAAATATCTTTAACAACTCCCATAACGATCTTCAACTTTTTGTTTCCTTACCTAAAACCTTTCTTTATTTCCTAGGGAAAATAAATCATAAAGAGGATGATCTCAAATTCCTAGTAAGGGAAAACATAGATAACATAAAACAATCCATAAACATTTGGAAGCAAAAATATGAACATGAAATTTAAACATCAAAATCTTGAGCAAAGATATAAATCATGGAAGTACATAAGGAATATATCATAATGGAACATCAGCCATGATAAAATATATTGGGAATAAAACATGTAATTGTGGAAACCATTCAACACATGTTATGATTTACATAGTAGCCAAGGCATTGCTGCCAAGACCATCTTAGTGGACAAAGTCCCTTTATGAATCGAGTTCACTCCTCATTCCAGTCCCGTGACACTAAACCGGATTAACTTACCATTCCAGCAATGTATATCTCATGGGATATAAATCTTTACCCAATGAATTTGAGGGAGATATAGGTCCCACCCATCTCATATTGAAATCATTATTACTTGTGCCACAAAATAAACATAAATCATTCATTATAACACATATTATAAAATGGGTTTCATAAACATCATCCCATCATCACATAATCCATATAAAACAAATTGATATTTAATCATAAGAAAAGTGAAACCATGTAAATAATAGAGACATTATACTTGAAACATACACATATGAAATAATGTCATCTTAGACGGAAAATGATTTTTATAAAACACTTGAAATGAATTCTTGAGGAAAATATCCTTTCTTCTTCAAAATCATTTTATTTTTACAAAATTCAATGCAATTTTAAAAGAAAAGTATTTTGATGAAAATGGTCATAAAATCTAGTAGAGTAAGCTTCATGAAAATGAGGTATCATGAAACATTAAAAATCCTTTCATGCCGTATAAGCTAAAAATAACATTCTCCTCGTACTTTTGTCGGAAAAGTCAAAAGGTACCTAATAAGGTAAACGAAAGAATGATTCCTTACATACCATGTAGTAAAAGTAAAAAATGGGTAAAAAGGACTTTGAACATACATGAAAACACTTTTATTAAACATGGACATGGATGATGGAAATAACCCCTGTAAATACTTAAGAATAAGAAATCTGAGATAAAAATGAGATTGGCAAAATTATCCCTTACCTTAGGTCCGATATGCTTCGTATGTATCCAAACCTCCTGTATAATGATTTAAATAATGTCATTGAATTATTACATAATCATATTCATTGTTATGATATCATATATGTTTCACTTATGACTTTGTATTACCCGTTATTTTGTAAATTCCATGTTAAATCAGCGTTTTGGGTAAAATCATTTCATTTATCATATGTGTTTCGACATGTCGTTCTTGATATTATTACTTATATCCTGATTTACATAATTCCAGAATGTAAAACATGATTTATATAAAATATATATTAATCATATATATATATATTATAGATTGATAAAAGAAATGAAATACACCATTCATGGAGACGGTAGACCGTACGTACGCATGAACACTGTTTTCTTTTCCTTATTGAATTGAATGAAACTAAATAGATGGCATACATATATATATATACATAAATCCAGTAGAATTATTTTTCATATATTTCATTATTATTCATTATATAAACATTATGATCATTCATGTATGGTTAACATGGAGAATGAATCTCATCATGTCGTGGAGACGGTAGTCCGTACGTACGCACGAGCGATGATATCGTTCCAATGATTATTGAATAGAATTTGAGTGGATGTTATAATATATCAGAATCAGTATTATGTTATAATAAACATATATAGTTATTCTTTACACCATTATACCCATCCATGTAAGGTGTTGGTGGAAAAACAGATTTCACCATGGCATGGAGACGGTATTCCGTACGTATGCATGCGTGGTGATTTCATTTTCCATAGGATGGATAGATGGTGAAATAGTTTTGTTTCATACTTATAATAACATATCATTATATGAGTTATACTGATTTTATTACTTCATAGTGAAAAAACTAAATAAGAAGAAGTGGAAGAAGAAATAGAGTTGAAAGAATCGGTAACGGACATTACCTCTTCTTTGAGGCGCCTCTTAGAGACCTCCACTTAGGGAACTAAAATTGGTCTTTGAAGAAGACCAGAACTGCTAGGATGTTTCTATGGAAGTAGAGAAGAGAATTGGGCAGGGTTTTTCTGAGCTTTAAGGCTCAATGTGGTGTGAGGAAGAGATGGAGGAGGTGCCCTTTTATATGGGAGGAGAGGGGCACCTTTGGAATAACTAAAAATATTATTTTATTCTAAAGTCATATTCAGTTTTCAATAGCTCCAAATTGAGTTATTTTGAAGCTAAGGTGGGTATGGGTATAAATCCTCTAATACAATATAATTTATACACATTTAGGTTTCTATTTTAACCTTATCATTTGGATTTAACTTTATGTTAAAAATTGTTTCTTTTACCGTGTCTTCCTGTTTTCTTACACTATAAGGTTAATAAACATACTATAACAAGCCAAAAGAACCCCAAGTTGTTTATTATTAATATATATAACCTTATCTATGTCATCTGGCAGAACCGTAGATTTTTAGGAATAAAATAAAAATTAATAATATAATATTTTTTTAAAAAACTATTTTATGTCAATTTTGACACTATTTGGTAATTGAATTTTTTTTAAAATCATAACATAATGATTAGTTCAAAAAAAGTTTTCTAAATCAATATTAAAATGTCATATTAACCAATAAAATTATTGGAATTCATAAAAAGTCTCAAATTACATTTTTTGGGTATTTATAACATCACATTTGTCAATATTTCATTAATAAGATAATTACTACATCATCATTGTGTCATAAATAAATTAAATTATTTAATATATAAAAATTAAAAATAAAATACCATTATGTAGGAAGTATTTTTAGCTTTCTAATGAATATTTATTGTTGAGTTTATCTTATGTATAACCCTTTATTAAAAATGGTTTACTTATTAAACATTGATTTTAACTATTTTAACCATTCTTTAAATAAATTAATAATAAATGTCCTAATCTAATCCAAGTGGGCTTAAATGGTCATATTTTATTCCTAAGGTTGTTTTTGGTCGAATTACACTTATCCAATAGAATTAGGACATGTGTTAGGGTAATAATAATATCATTTTTACCCTTAATTATCCTATTTACTTTTAATCGTTGTAAATAAAAGTAAAAAATTACTATTCACTAAAAAAATATTATCATCTCATTGAACCACATTTTAGTCCTTAATAATAACCGTGTCTCTCGGATTTTCGTAATTCCACTCACAGAAGAGGTAAAATTAAGTTTTATGAAAAATTCACTTTATTAACTACCACTTAGTGGTTTCACTATTCATCAAAAAATGAAAGTATCCAGAAAAATACCAAAAATTAGGCCTAAGATATATTTGATATTATGAATTAAAAAATGATGTATATTTTACCAAATTAAAAACATATATGTTGCATTAATTAATTTAAAAGTCAAATCTCGTCGTCAAAACAAATAGCGTGTTTTTAAGAGATAATAACTATCAAAAGATTGACACTTGTTTATGTCTGGTTTAATGTGAAATTACATCCAATGACCAGCATTGTATTAAATGGTAAAAATATTTTCTAAATATACTGTAAAACAACTCAAATTAATAATTTATCACTATTAATTATTTCGATTAAAAAAGTTGTTTTTAATTAATATTTAGTAATTTTTACTATTCATCAGAATATGAAAGTTATCCGAAAAGTGCCAAAATTTCACCCTAAGCTAATTTCGATATTTCGAATCCAAAAATGAAGTCCATTTTGAAAGATAAAATTTATAAAATTTTAAAAAGTGGGTATTACTATTTATAACAGCTAGTTCCAAATAATATTAAAATAATATCTCGTTTAGTGAAACTCGATATTGCTTACTACACACGCTATCGACGAAGGTCTTTATTGCGTGTAATGCAATCCAAGTCAGGGATGCATGTTTTGAAAGCTCCTTTTCTTGTAGCGTACAACACAAGACATTAATGAAATTAAAAAGATTATTTTTCATAAAATATCGGGGTGTTACATTCTACCCCCCTTAAAATGAATTTCGCCCTCGAAATTCGTCGGGGTTATAAATGGTTTACTACTCGAAAGTTTCTTAAATAGAAACCCACATCGTAAAAAGGAATACCAAAACATGGATTTAAAAACTAACGTATGAAACGTAATGGTTACACAAATTAACTCATCACCAGGTTTTCACGTAGGAGAACATAGGTGAACATATGGATATGGAAGAAAAATATAACCATAAAGTTCTGAAAGAGAGTGGTAGAGAACATGGCTATAAAAAAGCAAACAATAACAAAGCCATAAATTTCTGATGATCTAGGGTACCATCTGATTCATCGGATATAAGGTCACTAGGACAACATTTTTGGTTTTTAAGATCATTTCCCTAAAGTTGAAGAATTTGAATTAGAATAAATACTTACTTTATTTTGGTACAATCTCACTGTTGTTCGTGCCTTGAACAATTTCCACTTTATCTCTTATGGAAATGAAGTTTAATTTGTTATTCATGAAGTGTTGGTAGATCATGTGATAGAATGACGGGTCATTCCATCTGTCTCAAACAAAAGGTTAGAAAAATTTATTAAATATATATAAGTCGATCTATACTGATATTAATCATATATGGTTCCAAAATTGGTCATATACTTCATATATCATACTTCTTAATATAATAAAACTAGTTTCTACTAAATAGGGACTTCTTGTGGGCCAGTGGTAGGCAATAAAGGCCAGTCGCACTTCGGTTGTGGGTTCGATTCCCACAGCCTTGTCTGACGCGATGGGCTGTCACCCGTCCTGCAGGTTGTCCTTTTTCTAAAACTACATTACTATAACATCCCATCAATAATATCAAAAAAAAGTTCTATCCTTAAACAATACAATCTTATGTCCAACATAATCCATTCCAATATTTATCTAAAATACTTCGGTCCATGCTCATAGTATAAAGAAAACGATTACTTGAAATGACATCAACTAACCATCATTTATCCCCCATTTTCTTGTTGGTCAATTCCAATCATGTGAATACCTTAATCATGTATTCTCTGGAAAAATTAATACCCATTAAACCTTAGTGAAAACATGAATGCTGTCAAAAGTTAACTCTTTCCACATACCAAAATCCAAAAATTCTATATACTCAAACCATGATATAACCTTATCCTTATATCAGTCATGAACTCATGAATACTATCAAAAATTTAGTTTTCTCCTAATCCCTTCATTATGTGCATATCATCTACTATTCAAAAATACTGGTACCATTCATTACACACTTTCAAAACTTAAGTAAAGACAACAGTGTCACAATCCTTAGATGTCTCTTTATTCCATAGTACCATAAGATTACTTACACAACATTATTGTTGATAAACATGTAATCATTCCACTACCTTCTTAAACCATTGATAAAGATTCAACAATTCTTTCATCTCACATATCATTTGTAGTCTCTTCATCATCATCAACATAAATACTACCCATACGACCGTACTGATTCTCTTTATGAGACATTCCCTTAGGTAATTGGTTTGCATAATGCCCGTACATTCCACATTTAAAATATTTAACCATTGTTGATGTCATAGCAATACAATTATCCTCATCCATGGTGTTTACTGATCC
This sequence comes from Viscum album, assembly GCA_963277665.1. Classification (NCBI taxonomy): domain Eukaryota; kingdom Viridiplantae; phylum Streptophyta; class Magnoliopsida; order Santalales; family Viscaceae; genus Viscum; species Viscum album. The sequence goes on from OY728151.1 coordinate 862,679,869, forward strand.
TTTTAGTTTTCACTTACTAGATTTGTGTCCTTCTTTTCCACACCCAAAGCATCTTCCAGTTACTTTGAAACAATCTCCCCGATGCCTCTTCACACATGATTTACATGAGGCAAATTGAACTTTATTTCCTCTATGATCATTATGAAACTTCTTCTTTCTCTTATTATCTATGTCTGGAAACTTACAAAAATTGAGATTATTGATCATATTATGAGATTGCTGATTAAGAATAATAATGATGTTTGTAATTGCAAATCCTGTTTCATTTGGTTTCTCATGAATAATATCATTAAATTGTCCGACATATCCTCTATTATCATGAATCTTCTTCTTTCCATCCATTTTCTAAAACCCAAAAAGAATAGTGTGAGAGGAAAAAATCATGCTAGGGAAAACAACATAGTAAAGGGGGAGCACCCTCAATATCTAACATCTTAGGTTAAATTCTAAGATCATTACCGTAGATCTAGGACTATATCCCATACGTATACTTATCCTTAGGTACATCCCTAGACATACCTTAGAAATATCTCTAGGGATCTCACTAAAGTTCTCGTATCTTAGTTCCAAAGGTTTACTAAACCTTTCCTCTGATACCAACTGTAGAGACCCAAAGCATGACGTATATGGAAGTTACATTACTTTTGCGGAATACTTAGTACATAACAAAAAAAGACACACATGGTCCGTAATAGTTTAGTGTCTTTGGAAACTCGGAATATAAACTTCTAATCATGTTGAAATATCTTCAAAAACTCCCATAACGATCTTCCCATTTTTGTTTCCTTACCTAAAACCTTTATTTATTTCTTGGGGAAAATAAAATATAAAAACGGTGAGCTCAAATTCTCATTAAGGGAAAACATATATAACATAAAACAGTCCATAAACATTTGGAAGCAAAAACATGAACATGAAATTTAAACATCAAAATCATGAGCAAAGACATAAATTGTGGAAGTACATAAGTCATATATCATAATGGAACATCAACCATGATAAAATATAATGGGAATAAGACATGTAATTGTGGAAACCATTCAACACATGTTATGATTTTCATAGTTGTCAAGGCATTGCTGCCAAGACCATCTTAGTGGACAAAGTCCCTTTCTGAATCGAGTTCACGCCTCGTTCCAATCCTGTAACATTGAACCGGATTAACTTACCATTACAGCCATGTCTATCTTATGAGATATAATTCTTTACCCAATTCATTGAAGGAAGATATAGGTCCCACCCATCTCATATTGAAATCATTTTTACTTATTCCAAAAAATAAACATAAATAATTCATCATAACCCAAAGAATAAAATTGGTTTCATAAACATCATCCAATCATCACATAATCCATATAAAACAAATGGATATTTCATAATAAGAAAAGTGAAACCATGTAAATCATAGAGACATTATACATGAAACATACACGTATGAAATAATGTCATCTTAGATGGAAAATGATTTTATAAAACACTAGAAATGAATTCTTGAGGAAAATATCCTTTCTTCTTCAAAATCATTTTATTTTCACAAAATTCCATGTATTTTTAAAAGAAAAGTATTTAGATGAAAATAGTCATAAAATAGTGTAGAGTATGCTTCATGAAAATGAGTCATTATGAAACTGTAAAAATCATTTCATGCCATATAAGTTAAAAATAACATGTTCCTCGTACTTTTTTCGAAAAAGTCAAAAAGTACCTCTTATGGTAAACAATATAATGATTCCTTACATACCATGTAGTAAAATTCAAAAATGGGTAAAAATAATTTAAACATACAAGAAAACTCTTTTATAAAACATGGACATGGATGATAGAAATAACCCCAGTACATACTTACGAATAAGAAATCTCAGATAAAAATGAGATTTGCAAAATTATCCATTACCTTAGGTCCGATATGCTTCGTACATATCCGAACCTCCTGTATAATGATTTAAATAATTTCGTTGAATTATTAAGGAATCATATTCATTGTTATGATATCATATATGTTTCACTTATGACTTTATATTACCCGTTCTTTTGTAAATTCCATGTTAAAGCAGCGTTTTGGGTAAAATCATTTCATTTATCGTATGTGTTTCGACTTGTCGTTCTTGATATTATTACTTATATCCTGATTTACATAATTCTAGAATGTAAAACATGATTTATATATAATATATATTCATCATATATATATATTATAGATCGATAAAAGGAATGAAATACACCGTTCAGGGAGACGGTAGGCCGTACGTACGCATGAACGCTGTTTTAGTTTCCTTATTGAATTGAATGAAACTAAATAGATGACATTCATATATATATAAATAAATATAGTAGCATTATTATTTCATATATTTCATTATTATTCATTATATAAACTTTATTATCATTCATGTATGGTTAACATGGAGAATGAATCTCATCGCGTCGTGGAGACGGTAGTCCGTACGTACGCACGAGCGATGATATCGTTCCCATAATTATTGAATAGATTTAGAGTATATGGTATAATATATCAGAATTAGTAATATGTTATAATAATCATATATAGTTATTCTTTACACCATTATACCGATCCATGTAAGGTGTTGGTGGAAAAATAGATTTCACCACGGCGTGGAGACGGTATTCCGTACGTACGCACGCGTGGTGATTTCGTTTTCTGTAGGATGGATAGATGGTGAAATAGGGTTGTTTCATTCTTATAATAACATATCAGTATATGAGTTATACTGATGTTATTACTTCATAATGAAACAACTAAATAAGAATAAGTGGATGAAGAAATAGAGTTGAATGAATCGGTAACGGACATTACCTCTTCTTTGAAGCTCCTCTTTGAGACCTCCTCTTAGGGCACTAAAATTGGTCTTTGAAGATTACAAGAACCACTACGGTGTTTCTATGGAAGTGTAGAAGATAATTTTTCAGGGTTTTTCCTAGTGTGAAGGCTCAAAGTTGTGTGAGGAAGAGAGGGAGGAGGTTCCCTTTTATATGGGAGGAGAGGGGTACCTTTGGAATAACTAAAAATATTATTTTATTATAAATTCATATTCGGTTTTCAATAGCTCTAAATTGAGTTATTTCGACGCTAAGGTGGGTATGGGTCGAAATCCTCTTATCCAATAGAATTTAGACAAGTTTGGGTTTCTATTTTAACATTATCATTTAGATTTAACTTTAAGTTAAATAATTTTTCTTTTACCATGTCTTCTTGTTTTCTTACACTATAAGGTTAATAAAATTACTATAAAAAGCCAAAAGAAACTCAATTTGTTTATTATTAACATATATAACATTATCTAAGTCATTTGGCCGATCCGTAGATTTTTAGGAATAATATAACAATTAATAATATAATATTAATTTTAAAAAATATTTTATGTCAATTTTGACACTATTTGGTAATTGATTTTTGTGAAAATCATAACAGAATGATTAGTTCTAAAAAAGTTAACTAAATCAATTCTATAATGTCATATTAACCTAGAAAATTAGTGGAATTCATAAAAAGTCTCCAATTACATTTATTTGGGTATTTATAACATCACTTATGTCAATATTTCATTAATAAGATAATTACTGCATCATCATTGTGTCATAACTAAATTAAATTATTTCATGTCTAAAAATTACAAATAATATACCATTATGTAGAAAATTGTTTTATATTTCTAATGAATATTTTTAGTAGAATTTATCTTGTTTATAACAATTTATTCAAAATGATTTACTTAATAAACATTGATTTTAACTATTTTAACCCATCTTTAAATAAATTAATAATAAATGTCCTAATATAATCCAAGTAGGCATAAATGGTCATATTTTATTCCTAAGGATGTTTTTGGTCAAATAACACTTATCCAATATAATTAGGACATGTTTTAGGGTAATAATAATATCATTTTTACCCTTAATTATCCTATTTAATTTTAACCGTGGTGAATAAAAGTAAAAAATTATTGTTCACAAAAAAAATATTTTCATCTCATTGAACCAAATTTTAGTCCTAGATATTAACTGTGTCTCTCCAATTTTCGAAATTCCACTCACAGAAGTGGTAAAATTAACTTTTATGAAAAATTCAGTTTTTTAACTACCACTTAGTGGTTTCACTATTCATCAAAAAATGAAAGTTTCCAGAAAAATACCAAAAATTAGGCCTAAGCTATATTTGATATTATCAGTTCAAAAGTGATGTCTATTTCACCAAATTCAAAACATATCAGTTTCATTAATAAATTTAAAAATTAATTCCCGTCCTCAAAACAAATAGCGTGTTTTTAAGAGATAATAACTATCAAAAGATTGACACTTGTTTATGTCTGGTTTAAATATGAAATTACATCCAATGACCAACATTGTATGAAATGGTAAAAATATATTCTAAATATAATTTAAAACCACTCAAATTTATAATTAATCACTACTAATTACTTCAGTTAAAAAAGTTGTTTTTAATTTAAAATTTAGTAATTTTCACTATTCATCAGAATATGAAAGTTATCCGAAAAGTACAAAAATTTCACCCTAATCTAATTTCGATATTCCGAATCCAAAAATGAAGTCCATTTTGAATGATAAAATTTATAAAATTTCAAAAAGTGGGTATTACTATTCATAAAGGGTAGTTCATAATAATATTATAATAATATCTCGTTTAGTGAAACTCGATATTGCATACCAGACACGCTATCGAGGATGGTCTTTATTGCGTGTAATGCAAGCCAAGTCAGGGATGTGTGTTGTGAAAGATCCTTTTGGTGTAGCGTGTAACAAAAGACATTAATGAAATAAAAAATGAATAATTTTCATTAAATCTCGGGGTGTTACATTAAATCATGTGTTAAACATTCTCATCAGCCTACGTCCTGACATCTATGTCACACCTCAAAGATATGAATCCCAATTATAGAAAACCAAGGCATACGAATTGATTCCAAGGTGCAACACGATGTAAAATAGATAAAAACATGTGTGGAGACCAAGGAGAATGTCAATGGAGCTTGTATAATGTGAATCCAAGCAATCAGGATCCAAGGGGTTGCAAGGCTCATGTCATACTATTGAATAAGGACATAAGGAGTAAACAATTCCAAAGAATCCATTACTATAACCGATACACATGCAGTGGAAATGTCCATTATTTCCAGTGGAATCTGGATCCTAGGATCTCATCCATGGAATCCACTACCATAATGAAATCGTTAATTAATGTCATTAAACATTCACATTACGTGATTCATTACAACCCCTTAATCAATTTCAATATAAATCATTTAACCATTTAAATGATAAATAATCGCGTTAAAAGAATGAATTATCCTTTTCCTATCAATTCAATTCAATTCATTACTTCCATTTTCTAATGACTAGTTTAAAACATTTACCTGTAGCCTTTAATAATTTATTCAATTGTGGTTAAGGATCTAGCTAAAATTGGTGATATCACAGGCTCCCAATAAGGTGGAACATAAAAGGGTAGATATAAGGGAATGAAACATAAATGAAATAGGAACAGAAAAACTACCCCCAACATTTATTGAGGTAATAGTGATAGCCATAACAGGTTCCAATTATTTTAATTTAAGAATTAAATTAAATTTAGGGGAAACACAAAAATTTCCCGAGTATTGAACAATTGAAACAAGGATTATAATACACCAATCCATAGTGGGAAAATGTACTGACAACCTATCATTGATCCATATTAAAACAATCATCTAGTATCGACCTCTGATTTGGTCTAGATCAAAAGAAAAACAATGAATAGAAAAAAAAACATGTAAATAGGGAATATTATCCTTCACCTAAATAATTTCGTCGATACAATAAAATTTGAATAATGGAACATGATAGACAAAGAACATACCGTTTTATATTCATTGAGACATATGGTTTTCTAATCCAGTATAGATAGAAAAACAAGATCATGTCTTTGTATTGAGATTCAAAGGGAGAGCCCAACATAAATTTATTCAATAAGTACAAAACAAGTGAAAGAAAAGTAATTTGTAATTACTTGTAATGTAACAAAGTTCATTTACCCTAAAATTATTATGTCTACTGGTTTGACCGAGTGGATAGACAATGAATAGGATAAACATACACCCTTCTCTTCCTATTGGGGGTCCCCTTACAGTCTTTGCGCATAGTTCAACAAACCTTGCATTGACCGTGCATCAAAATTCAATCAAGAACCACAGTTCCCTTACAAAGGTGTGAGACTCATGTTTAATGGGTTCATAAAATAATTAAACCTTCTTCTTCCCTATGTCTATCCCCATATTTTTTATCATCCTATTTGGCCTAGGTAACACTATTTCTCTTCACTGTGCGGCCTTGCTACCTTTTCAAAAAAATGAACCGATGAGCATATAAAAAGCCGTACACACCCCTAAAACACTCGTGATCTCATTAGATACTCACATTAGGTTAAACCCAATGTCACGACCCGTCCTCGGGGCCCGTGCCGTGACTACCCCAAGCCCGCCTTCCATAGGCCAGGGGCTGGCGACTAGCACCAAGGCGTAAAATCCCAGTAAACAGGGAAGGCATTGCCTTTATAAGTAACAACCACACAGAGTCAGCAAGCGGAAAGTAAAGTGCAGAAAGTAAAGGGGGCCGGAAATACAAGCCCAACTGTAAAGTACAACTGAAAAGAAAAACAGCAACTGAAGAAAAGACGGCGGCCTCGTGTCGTCCACTGGCAATCCCACCTGAAGGGTGGGTACAGATAGCCTCCAGGCTCCTCGGGTCCCACGTCCGCTCCGAGCACGTCCCGACCAGTGGTCCACCTCCAGGTACCGTCCTGCTCCACGCCCCAACCGTGATCAGCGCTGTCCGTCGTCTGCAACCAACACAACAAGGTGCGGGCATAGCCCGTGCAGGGGTGAGTACAACTACTCAGTAAGGACCCCGAGACCCCCGAAGGTCTCCCGAAATCCACAAAGGATATAGCACAAAAGAAAGATGCAACCACGAAGTAACATCTGACCCGACTTAGGTATATGCCCATACATATACCTAAGTCCCCAATTCTAGCTCTGCTCACGAGCTCAAGAACAACTCAATCCACGAAGGAAAGCAAGACTCAAATCCACAAGGAGAGTAAACAGTAAATCCACAAAGGATAGTTCAACACAATCCACAAAGGAGAGTAAATAGTAAATCCACATAGGATAGTTCAACACAATCCACAAAGGAGAGTAACATAAGATTCAGCTCAACCAGGTATACTTTTTCAGATGACGTCAAAGATGATCACTGATCCATCTAAGTCGTCGGACCCACGAAGGATCGATAGGTACTAACCCCCGCAGAAGACCCACACAGGATCGGGCTCACACAGAACCTGTAGGCAGTGGCTCACACAGAACCGGTAGGCAGTGGCTCACACAGAACCGGTAGTAGGACCCACAAAGGATCGGGCACTGATCCGCGTAGGATCGCTGAGTGCAGTAGTCGACGCAGTCCACTGAGGATCTCTGCACAGTCGTCGCCGCAGTCCACGAAGGATCTCTGCTCTGCCGTCGTCGCAGTCCACGGAGGATCTCTGCTCTGCCGTCGTCGCAGTCCACGGAGGATCTCTGCTCTGCCGTCGTCGCAGTCCACGGAGGATCTCTGCTCTGCCGTCGTCGCAGTCCACGGAGGATCTCTGCTCTGTCGTCGAGGTCACAGCCAGCGCTAGGGTTCCCGCACGTAGCGAGCTCGTTTAGGAGGGTCCGCTCCACGAGCCGAGGGGCTGATACATCAACTGACACGTAGTCCGAAGTTGATGTATCCAAAAGTTCCGTATCGACAACAGGATCTCAACGCGACAGACGGCGCGTCAATCGGACGCCCGGTCTGAGAGTTATTGGCATTTTCGTCCCAGGGGCCCGGTTGGTTTTTAGGGCAAAACCAACCCGACCGTGCTCCGCCTGTATCCGATCCTCGGGCGGAGTATGCCAAAAGTTCCATCTCACTTAGAGGAAACTACCACAGCTGACGGTACGTCGTTCGGACGTCCGTAGCCCAAGTTATGAGCGTTTCCGCTCCGAGGGCCCGGTTGGTTTCGTGTACGAACCAACCCGGCCGAACCCAAAGTCTTCTGAAACCTTGAGTGTAATATACCGAAACGACCGTCTCGATCCAAGGATCGCGTAGCCGCTGACGGTTCGTCAATCGGAGGTCCCAGGCCCAAGATATGGGCGAAAGACCGTAGAGGGCCCGAAACGGGGGGTACTGGGCCCGGGGCGACCCGGCCCGAACCGGCTCGGCCGGGTCCGGTCCGGCCTGGGCGCGGCCCGGCCGACCGGACCGGCCGGCTCGGTCTTCGGCCGAGCGGCCGAAGAGCCGCCGCCGCGGGGTTGAACCCGCGGCTTGAGAGAAACCGCGGCCCCGCGGGGGGCCGCCTGTCACGCGGACGCGGCCGGGCCGCCGCGTCCGTCCCGGTTCCGCGCGGCTTCAGCCGCGGCGGAAGGTTTCCACGGCGGCGCGCCTGGCGCCGCCGCCTCCGGTCGCCGGCGCCGCCGTGCCGGCGACCCGCGCCGCCGCCTCCTTCCGCGGGCCGCCGAAGATGCTCCGGTGGCCCGATTTCTTTCCCGTCTGCGCCGATGCTCCTCCCGGGGGACGATCTTCACTGCGGAGCCAACAAATTGCCCTTGCCGCACGGTTTGTCGACGTCCGCCAAATCCGCACAACCAAAATAGATCGGCGGAGGGTTGCCGGGTCTTGTTCGTTAGACCCGCACCCTCCGCGTTAGTCATAATCCACGGGAGGAACAATAAAACAATCAACAAAAATTTTAAATGTTAAAATTGTTCGAAGATCATGCTTCTTTACTTTAAAAGAAATAAATCACGGGAAGGAAAATATTCCAATCAACCCTTACCTTATCGTCGTCGTCGGATGAGGGGTCGTCGCGGAATTGCTCGTCGCGGAAGATGGAGATCGCCGCGTCGTCGCGGAATCGCTCGTCGCGTCGCCAATCTCCGGATCAAGATCAACGGATTTAATTAGTTTAAATCCGTTGATATTGAAATTAAAAAGGGAGAAGAAAAGATCTGATTCTCACCTTTGTTGCCGAACGAGGGTCGGCCGCGGAAGAAGAGGCGTCGCCGAAGAACGTCGCGGGTAGATCTCGTCGACGTCGCAGATCTTGGTGTGCGTCGTCGAATTCCGGTCGCCGGCGTTCTTCGCGTTCTTCGAGTTCTTCGCGTTCTTCGCGTTCTTCGCGTTCTTCGCGTTCTTCGCGTTCTTCGCGTTCTTCGCGGAGAGGGTGGAGGAACGAAGATTCTTTCAAATCCTTTCCAAGGATTTTTAGGTTGGTCTTATTTTATAAACATGCCAACACGAAACCGGTTAAGAAACGATCCATCAATTCGTTGAATTAATTCAACGAAAGAAACGACCCATTTAATTCACGAAGAAACAGTCCATTTAATTCACGAAATAAACCGCCCAATTAAATGGTCTGTTAAGAATTAAAGAAAACGCGTCGGTTGACTTTTCAGTTACTTTGACGGGTTTTCGCGGGTGCGTTACTTAGCGAAAGAAACGGCGGGGCTCGTGCGGGCCCCACCGCACAAATATCCTACCAAGGGGGTAGGATATTTCTGGATATCATCCTATCCAGTTCAACTCAGTTCAAGCCCTCTTAAAGTGACTTCGAGTGGCTTCCAAGCAGCTTAAGTGAAATAAAATAAAGTTGTCGCACAAACTTTATTTTATTTCTGACTTAAAGCCGCAAAATCTAAAAACCACGTCTGAGCAAACGCAACTCCGGAAGAGGCGTTTCTAAGCAAATACCGGCGCTGCGATTTCATCGGTGCCCTCAGAATTCGATTCCGGGCACCGGTTCAAAAGATAGAAAACCCCGCTCGTCCGTTCACTGAACGTACCCGAGCCAAACTTCGGAAATTGATTCCGGGCACACCGGGCCTCGGAATCAGGTGCCGTCTGAAGCTGCGCTCTTGTAAAATTCCAAAGAAAATTAAGAAAAAATTTCCTTGAAATTTGCGGGTCTTTACATTACTCCCACCTCAGGGCTTTACGTCCCCGTAAAGATACATCAAAAACTAGGGGAACAAATGGGGGTACTGAGCACGCATCTGAGCCTCCCGCTCCCAAGTGCTCTCCTGGAGGTTCCCGTGCTGCCATCTGATGCGCACAAGAGGAATCGACCGCCCACGTAGGACCCGCTCCTGTCGATCCTCGATCTCCACTGGGACCTCCGCAAAAGTCGCCCCATCGTCCACGTCCAGCTCCCCAAAGTCGATGATGTGCGTCGGGTCGTGCACGTATCTCCTCAGCTGAGACACGTGGAAGACGTCGTGCACCCGGTGCAACTGAGGTGGTAGAGCCAGGCGATAAGCCACCTCTCCTATCCTGCTGAGGACCTGGAAAGGCCCGATGAAGCGTGGAGACAACTTGCCGCCTCGGCCAAATCTCCGTAAACCACGTCGAGGTGAGACACGCAAAAAGACGTGGTCGCCATCCTCGAACTCCAGTGGCCTCCGCCTCCTGTCAGCATATGACTTCTGCCGGCTCTGAGCTGTCCTCATCCTCTCCTGGATGATCTGGACCTTCTCTGTCATGGCTCGGACCATCTCTGGTCCCACGAGTGCTGACTCCCCAGGGTCTGTCCAGCACAACGGTGATCTGCAGGGTCTGCCGTACAACGCCTCGTATGGTGCCATCCCGATGGTGGAGTGGTAGCTGTTGTTGTACGCGAACTCCACCAAGGGTAGGTGGTCCTCCCAGCTGCGACCAAAGTCGAGAACACATGCACGGAGCATGTCCTCGAGTGTCTGTATGGTCCTCTCCGTCTGACCATCCGTCTGAGGGTGGAAGGCTGTGCTCAGATGAAGCCGCGTCCCGAACGCCTCCTGCAACCCCTTCCAAAGCCTGGAAGTGAAACGAGCATCTCGATCGGAGACGATAGATGATGGCACACCGTGAAGCCGTACGATCTCCTGGACGTAAAGACGTCCCAAGCTCTCCACTGAGCCCTGCTCTCTGATGGGTAGGAAGTGTGCCGACTTGGTGAGTCGGTCGACAATCACCCAAATGGAGTCGTGACCTCTGGAAGTGCGTGGAAGTCCAGTCACGAAGTCCATAGATATTCCGTCCCACTTCCACTCCGGGACCTCCAAGGGCTGTACCAAGCCTGCTGGTACCTGGTGCTCTGCCTTCACCTGCTGGCAGGTGAGGCATCGTGAAACGAACTCTGCCACAGCTTTCTTCATGCCCGGCCACCAGTGCTGTCGCCTGAGATCCTGGTACATCTTCGCCACTCCGGGATGTACCGCCAAGGGAGAAGTGTGAAACTCTCTCAGCACCTCCTCTCGTAAAGCAACTGGTACGAAGGTACGCCCTCTGAAAAGGATGTCGTGCTCTGCTCCAAGGGAGAAACCATCAGGCGCCTGACCTGAGGATATCAGTGCACGCCGGGTCTCACAGTCAGCGTCCCCACGCTGAGCCTCTCTGACCCGTTGTAGAAGTGGAGGAGAGACTGTGAGAGACTGAAGAAAGGCTGCTCTGTCTCTATCCACGAAGGATATCTGCAAGGAGGCTAGCTGCTCCGTCGCCTCCTCAAGCAGCTGAATGCTCGTCCTCCTGCTGAGGGCATCGGCTACCACGTTCCCCTTCCCAGGAGTATAGACTATCTCAAAGTCATAGTCCTGGAGGAACTCAAGCCATCTCCGCTGTCTCAGGTTCAGGTCCTTCTGAGAGAAGATATACCTGAGACTCTGGTGGTCAGAAAAGACTGTGAAGCGCTCGCCCATCAGATAGTGCCGCCACGTCTTCAGAGCGAAGACCACTGCTGCTAACTCCAGGTCATGAGTGGCGTAGTTCTGCTCATGCGGCCTCAACTGACGTGATCCGTAGGCGATCACGGCCCGCTCCTGCATCAGGACGCACCCGAGTCCAGTCCCTGATGCGTCGCAGTAAACTACGTATCCAACTCCCTCCTCAGGCAACCTCAAGATAGGTGCGCTGGTCAATCTCTGTCTCAGCTCCTGGAAGCTCTGCTGACATCTGTCTGACCACACGAAGGGTTTCCCCTTCTTCTTCAAGGCTGAGAGTGGTGCTGCAACTCTGGAGAAGTCTGGCACGAATCTCCGATAGTATCCCGCTAGGCCCAAGAAGCTCCGCACCTCTGTCACGCTCCTGAGTGGCTCCCAAGCTAGCACTGCCTCGATCTTCGCGGGATCCACTGCAACTCCCGCCTCAGAAATGACGTGCCCCAAGAAATGGACCTCACGCAACCAGAACTGGCATTTTGAGAGCTTGCCATAAAGCTGGTGCTCTCGGAGTGTGTCTAGCACAACTCGCAGGTGGTAGGCATGCTCCTCCTCAGTCGTCGAGTATACCAAAATGTCGTCAATGAAGACAACGACAAATCGGTCGAGGTATGGCTGGAAGATCCTGTTCATAAGGCTCATGAACACTGCTGGAGCATTGGTTACGCCGAACGGCATAACCAAGAACTCATAATGGCCATACCGACACCTGAAGGCCGTCTTCTGCACGTCCTCGTCTCGAACTCTGAGCTGATGATAGCCTGACCGGAGGTCTATCTTCGAGAACCACCGCGCTCCCTTGAGCTGATCGAAGAGGTCATCAATCCGTGGCAGCGGATACTTGTTCCTCACTGTCACCTGGTTCAGGCGACGATAGTCGACACATAGTCGCAAGCTCCCGTCCGCCTTCTTGGCGAACAAAATCGGGGAAGCCCAGGGTGAAACACTGGGTCGGATAAACCCCTTGCTCTGCAAGTCCTCCAACTGTGCCCGCAGCTCTCGAAGCTCGGCGGGGGCCATCCGATATGCTGGAGTAGATATCGGGGCTGTCCCGGGGTACAAGTCGATGTAAAAGTCTACCTCTCTACGAGGAGGTAGCCCTGGAACGTCGTCGGGAAAGACGTCCACGTACTGGTCCACCACTGCAGGAAAAGCCGGACTCCGCACGTCCACTGCTCCTAGGATGAGGCTAGCCAACTGATGTGAGATGGGCTGCACTCTCCTCCGCGGAAGTCCATCCTGTGCTGCAAAGGTTCCCTTCTCGCCGGTGAAGGTAAACCTGCTCCCGTCGGTACGAACACATCGCACCTTGCGCCTAAAACAGTCGATCTGGGCATGAACCGTGGATAGCCAATCCATGCCCAAGATGACGTCGTAAGGCCTCGACGCCGCTACAAGGAGATCCCAGCCGAAGCTCTCGCCTCCTAGAGTAAGCTCACACTGCCGGCACCAGTGCGTAATCGTCGAGTCCGCTCCCGTAGGAGTCTCTAGCCGTAAGGATCGAGCCAACGGCTCAGTCGGAATCTCCGAGCTCCGAACAAGGGCAGAGGCTATGAAAGAGTGACTCGCTCCTGTGTCTATAAGTACTGCAGCAAGGGTGGAATAGACACAGATCGTACCTTGAATCATCTCTGGCATGTCGGGGTCGTAGGCCTCCACTGCCTGGAGCTGGGCCTGTCTCTGCCCGCCAGCTCCCTGTGGTCGAGGTGGCCCTCCTGGTGGTGGTGGGGGTAGAGCCTGGAAGCGTCGCCCACCACCCGCTGCTCGGCCAGCTCCTCTGCCTTGTCCGCCTCCTCCCTGCGGACCGCCACGGTCGACCCTCTGCCTCTGCCTGGGTGGCCCCTCCACCGTCTGCTGCTCCTCTGGTCGGCGAGTCGGGCAGTCACGAGCCATGTGACCCTGCCCGCCGCAAGAGTAGCACAGCCTGCCTCTCGAAAGGCTGGCACTCCGCTGTGTGCCCTGCACCGCTGAGCCGGTGTCCTGAGGCCGTCTGCGAGGGGGTCTGGTCTGCCTGGACCCGTGAGTCATCCGTCGGCTACCAGCTGCCGATGACTCAGCTACCTGCCGCCCTGCGCTAGGTCTCGCCGCTGAAGAAGGCTCTGCCAGGAAGCTCTCGATCAGGAGGGCTCGCTCCAGCACTCCCGCCTGGGTCGGAATTCTGAGAGAGATCAGCGACGCCCGAATCTCCTGTCGCAAGCCCTGCTCGAAGGTCCGGGCCCGGAAGAAGGGGTCCCGTACCATGTCGGTCGAGTAGCGAGATAGGTCCGTGAACCTCGCCGCGTACTGAGCGACCGTCATGCTGCCCTGGCGCAGCTGGAGAAGCTCCTGGATGCGCACCGCTCGGAGGGTGGCCGGGACGAACTCAGAGCGGAAGAGGCTCTCGAAGTCCGCCCAGAGCAAGGATGCCTCATCGTGAACCTGGAGCATCAGGCTCCACCATCGTCCTGCCGCCGCCTGCAGGAGGCTCGCTGCGAGAACCACCATGAGATCCGCTGGTGTCCTCACTAGCCTGAAGATCCGTACCACCGCCTCTAGCCAGTCCTCGGCGGCCTGGGGGTCCGCCTCACCGCGAAACCTGGGCGGTCGCTGGCTCTGAAACTCATGCAGTGCCCTGAGGCGACGTGCATCGTCAGCGTCTGGTACTGGTAGCATCGGTGTCTCGGCGGGTAAAGCTACCGCCGGTGCCACTGCTGGCAAAGGGCCCTGCACCGAGGCCTCGTCGCTCGGTGGGCTGCCGTCGCGCCCTACACTCGGAACCCTAGCTGGCAGTCGTCGCGGGGCCATCCTGAAAAGGAGAACAAGAGCACCACAGTCAGAACAGTATACCTGGTGAGCTGGCACAAGTAATCACAAGGAAAACTTGAGACTTTCATAAAGCAGATCAGTATACCCGGTGAGCTGACACAAGCAATCACAAAGAAAACTTGAAACGTACACGCAATCAATGTTTTCATGCATTAAGTCGGAAATCAGGAGTCAGGGTCCTGGTGTATGGATACGTCGGCCGCCGCACCAACACTGGGCTCCCTGAACTGATAACCACACTCAATACACTAAACACTATTGCTTCACATAGAAAGAAAGGACGATCAGAGTCTGCGGTAGAACCGACCGCCTCTGATACCAATTTGTCACGACCCGTCCTCGGGGCCCGTGCCGTGACTACCCCAAGCCCGCCTTCCATAGGCCAGGGGCTGGCGACTAGCACCAAGGCGTAAAATCCCAGTAAACAGGGAAGGCATTGCCTTTATAAGTAACAACCACACAGAGTCAGCAAGCGGAAAGTAAAGTGCAGAAAGTAAAGGGGGCCGGAAATACAAGCCCAACTGTAAAGTACAACTGAAAAGAAAAACAGCAACTGAAGAAAAGACGGCGGCCTCGTGTCGTCCACTGGCAATCCCACCTGAAGGGTGGGTACAGATAGCCTCCAGGCTCCTCGGGTCCCACGTCCGCTCTGAGCACGTCCCGACCAGTGGTCCACCTCCAGGTACCGTCCTGCTCCACGCCCCAACCGTGATCAGCGCTGTCCGTCGTCTGCAACCAACACAACAAGGTGCGGGCATAGCCCGTGCAGGGGTGAGTACAACTACTCAGTAAGGACCCCGAGACCCCCGAAGGTCTCCCGAAATCCACAAAGGATATAGCACAAAAGAAAGATGCAACCACAAAGTAACATCTGACCCGACTTAGGTATATGCCCATACATATACCTAAGTCCCCAATTCTAGCTCTGCTCACGAGCTCAAGAACAACTCAATCCACGAAGGAAAGCAAGACTCAAATCCACAAGGAGAGTAAACAGTAAATCCACAAAGGATAGTTCAACACAATCCACAAAGGAGAGTAAATAGTAAATCCACATAGGATAGTTCAACACAATCCACAAAGGAGAGTAACATAAGATTCAGCTCAACCAGGTATACTTTTTCAGATGACGTCAAAGATGATCACTGATCCATCTAAGTCATCGGACCCACGAAGGATCGATAGGTACTAACCCCCGCAGAAGACCCACACAGGATCGGGCTCACACAGAACCTGTAGGCAGTGGCTCACACTGAACCGGTAGGCAGTGGCTCACACAGAACCGGTAGTAGGACCCACAAAGGATCGGGCACTGATCCGCGTAGGATCGCTGAGTGCAGTAGTCGACGCAGTCCACTGAGGATCTCTGCACAGTCGTCGCCGCAGTCCACGAAGGATCTCTGCTCTGCCGTCGTCGCAGTCCACGGAGGATCTCTGCTCTGCCGTCGTTGCAGTC
This sequence comes from Viscum album, assembly GCA_963277665.1. Lineage (NCBI taxonomy): Eukaryota > Viridiplantae > Streptophyta > Magnoliopsida > Santalales > Viscaceae > Viscum > Viscum album. The sequence goes on from OY728151.1 coordinate 862,695,919, forward strand.
CACGGAGGATCTCTGCTCTGCCGTCGTCGCAGTCCACGGAGGATCTCTGCTCTGCCGTCATCGCAGTCCACGGAGGATCTCTGCTCTGTCGTCGAGGTCACAGCCAGCGCTAGGGTTCCCGCACGTAGCGAGCTCGTTTAGGAGGGTCCGCTCCACGAGCCGAGGGGCTGATACATCAACTGACACGTAGTCCGAAGTTGATGTATCCAAAAGTTCCGTATCGACAACAGGATCTCAACGCGACAGACGGCGCGTCAATCGGACGCCCGGTCTGAGAGTTATTGGCATTTTCGTCCCAGGGGCCCGGTTGGTTTTTAGGGCAAAACCAACCCGACCGTGCTCCGCCTGTATCCGATCCTCGGGCGGAGTATGCCAAAAGTTCCGTCTCACTTAGAGGAAACTACCACAGCTGACGGTACGTCGTTCGGACGTCCGTAGCCCAAGTTATGAGCGTTTCCGCTCCGAGGGCCCGGTTGGTTTCGTGTACGAACCAACCCGGCTGAACCCAAAGTCTTCCGAAACCTTGAGTGTAATATACCGAAACGACCGTCTCGATCCAAGGATCGCGTAGCCGCTGACGGTTCGTCAATCGGAGGTCCCAGGCCCAAGATATGGGCGAAAGACCGTAGAGGGCCCGAAACGGGGGGTACTGGGCCCGGGGCGACCCGGCCCGGACCCCCCCCCTGGGGTCGGCCCGAACCGGGTCGGCCCGACCCGGCCCGAACCGGCTCGGCCGGGTCCGGTCCGGCCTGGGCGCGGCCCGGCCGACCGGACCGGCCGGCTCGGTCTTCGGCCGGGCGGCCGAAGAGCCGCCGCCGCGGGGTTGAACCCGCGGCTTGAGAGAAACCGCGGCCCCGCGGGGGGCCGCCTGTCACGCGGACGCGGCCGGGCCGCCGCGTCCGTCCCGGTTCCGCGCGGCCGCGGAACCGGCTGCCGCCGCCGCCGCGGCTTCAGCCGCGGCGGAAGGTTTCCACGGCGGCGCGCCTGGCGCCGCCGCCTCCGGTCGCCGGCGCCGCCGCGCCGGCGACCCGCGCCGCCGCCTCCTTCCGCGGGCCGCCGGAGATGCTCCGGTGGCCCGATTTCTTTCCCGTCTGCGCCGATGCTCCTCCCGGGGGACGATCTTCACTGCGGAGCCAACAAATTGCCCTTGCCTCACGGTTTGTCGACGTCCGCCAAATCCGCACAACCAAAATAGATCGGCGGAGGGTTGCCGGGTCTTGTTCGTTAGACCCGCACCCTCCGCGTTAGTCATAATCCACGGGAGGAACAATAAAACAATCAACAACAATTTTAAATGTTAAAATTGTTCGAAGATCATGCTTCTTTACTTTAAAAGAAATAAATCACGGGAAGGAAAATATTCCAATCAACCCTTACCTTATCGTCGTCGTCGGATGAGGGGTCGTCGCGGAATTGCTCGTCGCGGAAGATGGAGATCGCCGCGTTGTCGCGGAATCGCTCGTCGCGTCGCCAATCTCCGGATCAAGATCAACGGATTTAATTAGTTTAAATCCGTTGATATTGAAATTAAAAAGGGAGAAGAAAAGATCTGATTCTCACCTTTGTTGCCGAACGAGGGTCGGCCGCGGAAGAAGAGGCGTCGCCGAAGAACGTCGCGGGTAGATCTCGTCGACGTCGCAGATCTTGGTGTGCGTCGTCGAATTCCGGTCGCCGGCGTTCTTCGTGTTCTTCGCGTTCTTCGCGTTCTTCGCGTTCTTCGCGTTCTTCGCGGAGAGGGTGGAGGAACGAAGATTCTTTCAAATCCTTTCCAAGGATTTTTAGGTTGGTCTTATTTTATAAACATGCCAACACGAAACCGGTTAAGAAACGATCCATCAATTCGTTGAATTAATTCAACGAAAGAAACGACCCATTTAATTCACGAAGAAACAGTCCATTTAATTCACGAAATAAACCGCCCAATTAAATGGTCTGTTAAGAATTAAAGAAAACGCGTCGGTTGACTTTTCAGTTACTTTGACGGGTTTTCGCGGGTGCGTTACTTAGCGAAAGAAACGGCGGGGCTCGTGCGGGCCCCACCGCACAAATATCCTACCAAGGGGGTAGGATATTTCTGGATATCATCCTATCCAGTTCAACTCAGTTCAAGCCGTCTTAAAGTGACTTCGAGTGGCTTCCAAGCAGCTTAAGTGAAATAAAATAAAGTTGTCGCACAAACTTTATTTTATTTCTGACTTAAAGCCGCAAAATCTAAAAACCACGTCTGAGCAAACGCAACTCCGGAAGAGGCGTTTCTAAGCAAATACCGGCGCTGCGATTTCATCGGTGCCCTCAGAATTCGATTCCGGGCACCGGTTCAAAAGATAGAAAAACCCGCTCGTCCGTTCACTGAACGTACCCGAGCCAAACTTCGGAAATTGATTCCGGGCACACCGGGCCTCGGAATCAGGTGCCGTCTGAAGCTGCGCTCTTGTAAAATTCCAAAGAAAATTAAGAAAAAATTTCCTTGAAATTTGCGGGTCTTTACACCCAAGGTGTCAAACCAAAATTAAAAATATACGTACTTCATAGGAAATACCAAGATCTGACAAAGCTCACCGAGTTAAGTGTTTTTATTTTCAAATAGTTAACTCCCAAATAATTTGCATGCACCAATGGATCAACCCAAGTTCCTGAGGTCCCTATCATATATTCCTAACTATGATGAAATTCCTTCTAAAATGAGATTCAAGAATGGAATCATGAAAAGAGTGTAAAACCATATCATCATACCTATAAAAAAATATCATTAACTATAGATCTCGATATGGTCTAAGGAAGAAAGTATAACAATCTTGGAAAAGGATACTAGATATGAATAAGATGAGAATCCAATGTTTCTATATCAGTAAGAAAAATAATAATACTATGAATGTTTACTTTTTCCAAAATGATGAGAATGTATAAGGCTAATATGATCACAGTCACCATAGGTAGATACTTGAATGTAATTCGTTTTAACTAAAACCCACACAAAATTCATCTAGATCATAGATACTAATAAGATAATGAGTTTTATCTATTTATAGTGGAAAACCCAAGTAAATAATTCATTTAACATCCTTCTATGAATATTTCATGTGTTTATTCTTTGAAACGAATGAAAACCCATGATTATTGATGACCATTTAATAAATTTGTAATTATGAAATAACCTGCACCTTGGTGTGGTGACACCCACTTTTATCATGGTGGAAGTAAAAATTCCTATCCTAGGAAGCATGATATGGCCACTCACTAAGGTGTGTTATAAAAAATGTAACTATTTTATAAAAAAACCTTCCACCATGACATAGTATGGTCATTATGGTCATGGTTTATAGATTGATTACCATACTACATGACCAAGACCATGCCTATCCATTAAAGTTTTGAATGGTCCATTTCATATAAGAATTATACATGAATAAAATATCATAAACCATATTGTTGTCTTACCTATGGTGTACTATGAAATTCCCAAAAAACCCTATTTAAGTGACCAAAAAAAATTTACTCATACCAGATTCAATTTAAACAAATATAAGTCATGAAATTCCATTTAAGATATCACAAAACCCATGTTATCATACCATGTAAAATTCATGTGTTTTATATTCTATGGGTTCCTATATAATAATTCCATGCCATTACTATAATGGTCACACTATATTTAATATATTATTAGTTTAAATAAATTTAAACTACTTATCCCATGCTAATTTAAATCAAATATTCTTTTATTACTTCTATAATATAATGTAGTCAACGTCCTTGCAACCATAAATATATCTTTTACTTTATTCCTTTTCAATTATAGCCTTATTTTATAAGATTTAATAAAATTTCAAAGGTACATTTTTTAGTTTCCTCGATTATCTCCCCCACTCTTCTAAAATCTATTTCTCCATGGGTTTTCTATTCATTCTACAAATAAAATTATTTTTCATAAGGATTTAGGGTTTGATGTTGGTTTTATAATGGGGTTTTGGTAATTTAGGGTTCATATTGGGTGGTTCCCTGATTGTTTAAGTGTTTAACATATACGAAGACATGTTGAAACATGATTTAAGGTATTGTTGGGTATTTATTCTATATTACCCCTTTATTTTTCAATTCATTATGTTATTGAGGTTTACAAATACCCTTTTATGAATATATGTAAATTTATAATGTGTATCATGAACTTTATTCTTTGGTTGATTGGTTTTCATTATTAAAATGATGTATGTCTTGGAAATTTAATTTTTTCCACGAATAATATTTTCCGAAAAACATATGTGTATCTATAAAATGGATTTGATGATAATTGTTGGGAATATTCCTTACTATTTGGATTTTAATAAAATGGGAACTTATTATAATATTTTCATTAAAATTTAAAATATTTTTTTCAAATGTTTTATAATGGTTATTTGTAATTGATATTTATATTAAAGGGATGGGATATAAAATTCCGAGTATGATTTAATAAAAGGCCCATTGGTGAAATTATAAAGAAATATTTTGTTTCTAATAAGACCCTCATTGGATCCCCTTGTGTTTTTCCTTTTATAATATTTCTTTCATTATAAAATTTTGGTTATTATATAGTAGTTATATAATTCTAAAAAGATGATGTTTTAAGAATAGTTATTAGGTGTGATTTAGTATTATTTTTATACCTTTTGTTTGAACATGGATTCATTATATAAAAAACTAAATATTCTTTGGTCATGCGATTAAGGTTACATAAGTGCATCATCTTGATTTCTACTACCCTAGTTAACTATCATATTTCTAGAATCCCTTAGTTTATTCATTTTTCATATGCTAGGGGAGAGCCCCTATGAGGACTGTGGGGGTAATCTAAGTAGATTGTATATTTTTTTATGAATAAACATAGACTAATCATTAGTCCCATGTTATAGTGTTGTTATGATCATCTAAATATTTCTTCTATGGAGTTTACCATGAAACTTGTTCTATGATTTTTAGTTTTTTTACAAGATTTTCTTTTTTAATGTATCCCCTTGTACTTTTTTTCTCAAGGAAATTATTTCATTATTATTGTTTTATTTCATTAATATTCCATTCATTTTGAAATGTCTAATTATGTTAATATTATTCTCTATTGTTGTGATGGTTTCATACTAGCTTTAAAAAATTATTTTGGAAATATTTTTTCAATAAAATAATAATGGTTATATCAGAATTTTGGATTTTATAAATGGATGGAAACGGGGGGAAATAGTTTCATTTTTTTAGATTTAAAATAAAAATCCCTCATTTTTAAAAATATTTCACTACTAAATAGATATTATAAATTTTTTAGTTTAAAAAATAATTTCTTATAATTTGAAAGTGAAAGTATAAATATTGGATTTTTAACCGACTTTTTAAAATAAATAACTTGATTTTATTTTATATTTCAAACATGAATTTATGAATTATTTCGTGGAAGGAATTTTATATACTCATATGCATGATCCCACTAGGCCTATTGTCTTACACTCTATATACACACTCATGTGCATGTATGTATCTCTTGTGTTATATACAAGTTAAAGTTTCTACTCTAGTTGTTTTTCTTGATTTATTGGTCTATGGATCGTTCAGTTTATATGTGGGGAGAAACCATGGATTTTGTAGAGATGATCTTGTGTGTTTGGATTTATTTAGGGATATATTATTTCATCTACGAAGTTTTCCTTTCCTTTCGTTATGTATAATTTATTTCATTATACTGAGTTTTATATTTATTTATTCTCGTGTATATATATCTATGTAAATGATTTGGATCCCATTCATTACTTATGACTCATTTATTTCAATTTATTCCATTATTTTTATCGTATTTAATTGTTATTATTGGTCTAACGTGAGCATGATTTGTAATAGATTATTTAGGAGTGAAACCCTAATTATTTACATTGATTTTAGGGAAAACACATTATGAAGGTTTTTCCATAATGTTTAGGAAAAAGTATCTATCTCATAAGGATCAAAGATGCCCTTGGATCCTTATAAAAAATTGGGTTGAGTGACATGTCATGTTAGCATGGGTGTTCGTTACATGAACAACTATTTTTAATCATTATTATTATAAATCTTAGATAATTTCACTATCACACCATATAGACCTCATCTACAACACTGGTCACACCTTAGTCTACAAGTTTAGAATGGCTGATTTGAGCCAGTAGAAGAACACTAAATATTCCACAATGGGATACTTCCCTTATACATTTTACTACTAAAATAAATATATATCACACATTTTATACATTATATAATTTGGGATATCACATGTATTATGTTTTATAATATAGAATAATTGTAATCCCATGAATTAATTTACCTAATCAGATAAAACAATAAGAGTCCTCAACTCTATAATGTTTTCACCACATATGAGATCTTCAGATATCATTAATTGAATATGTCTCAGAATATAAGAAAGGTTGATAATTCCAACTTTATTTTTAATCATTCCATTTATGTTTTGAACTTATGTTATACCTCCAAAAATAATAAATCATTCAAAACCTCTCTCACAACAGTGCACCAACCAAATATCATATTTTAAAACTAAATCATTAGTATGTGTACACCCTAGTGCCACCCTACCCAAAAAATTAACATATATCTATATTAGTCAGAAAAATAAATCCAATAAAAACACAACTAATAATATAATCATGCCCTCATGTATTCTAATAACAAAAATTAAAAAACATGGTATGTGGTTCCATTTCTAATACGTACCGAAAAAATCACTATGTCATATCATTACCTTGATCAGGAAACACCTATATATTAATTTATAACTTGATGCATCTACTCATGAATTTTATAATGAATAGAAAACAGAATTATTTTCTATCTTTCTCTCATAGTATTCCCTCAAAAAGAGCAATTAATCTCAAATAATAATAAGAAATGTTTTTGATAGCCTACTAAGGTAATAAAATCACGAATAACTTGAGTATCATATCAACGCCTTTAGGGGTTCACTCTTAGTAAACACACCATATACCAAATAGGTCATATCCCATAATGTAAATATCTTGCTTTAGTCTTACATAATTAATATAAACTCATATTCTCCAACCATCAATTTAGTTCTCATATCATACTAAGTAGTATCATAGAAAAACTAATCACTTATGACTTTTCATCGCTATATAAATGTGAAAATTTTTCTTATCACTCAACTTATATTTTTAAAAGATAAATCACAAAAATAATATGTCTTAAGTGTATAGACACCAATATTTCATTTGGACATACCCTGAATAAGTTATTATTGATTCTTTAAATAAAAACATGTTTCTTTATTTAGAACTAGATTCTCAAAAACATAAAATCAAGAGCATGTCAATTAATCATATATTCAAATGAATATAAATCAGTATATTAATCTCACCAACCCAAGATATGAGTAAAATATAAATCAATAACCCATAATTTAAAACTTGGAAAAATTTACTGAAACATAAAAAAAAACTTTTAAAAATCATCCTCACCTCCCTATAAACATGGATTTCGTCCAATAATTTTGTTTTTTATGAACACATATATCTTTAAACCCATGTTACTGTCAGTTCTATATCCACATATCATATCCCAAGAATTAGTATAAAACAAGAATAATGTAAAACCACATTTTAAAACCACCAGTTTTCTCACCCAAATAGTAACTACATCATGCCATCAAAAGACCTGTTGTTTGCATCCTCATATTATAAAGGATAGTGAGCAGTGGCGTGGAACTGAAAAAACCACATGGGGATAAAACAACATTATTAAAATCATATATGATAATAATTAATAACATATACATCCATCATAATAATGTTATCAATGTAAAAAAATAGATTTATTGTGGAATGAAAAATATAATAAACAAATACCTAAAAACTATAAAAATATAACCTTTTGAGGTCATATATCAATGCATTAATTCTCAATGGTTTTCTCATGTATAATGTAATAAAAAATTAAAAAATAAAACCATATAGACTTCTACTATACTATCCCATGAATGACCTAAGACCTATCATTAATTCCATACTGAGTTCTTACATCCTTCTCACATGTATTGGGATCTTTACCTGGACTTAAATTCCAACCACATGGTATGAAAGGACTATTCACATAATTTTAAAAATTTTGTGGTCTATTAACATCACATTAAATAATAAAATCCACAAAATTAACATCATCATACTCTCCCACATCTCTAATAGTGATTTCATTTTCATCAGATTTGTCATAATCATCAAATTTATTTACATTAACTAATATATTTTGAGATAAATTCTAACCATAACTAAATTTACATAAAATTATAGTAGATATAGTGTTACAACAATGATATATATTTCCATTACCCTCCTTTTAATGGACTTTATCAAACAAAATAGTTATAATTCATTCATGAGGATAGTTGTTTAGTCATATTTTTTCATCACTAAAAATACCCATAACCTTCATTATATATCTTGAAATGTTTTTATTTTTCCTCATCCAAACAAATGAATATTATTTATATATGTCATTGAAAATTCTATTCTCAAACTCACATTTTCGAAAATAAATTCTAGTTTCAATGAAATTACATCGAGCCTTGTACTTGTGTTTTAGTATGTTGAGCTTCAAATTATTCATGCTAGTGGGTAAAAATAAAAAAAGTAATATCAACAGATTTTATATCAACATCATGTGCCAAGGATTTTTAAAAAAAATAAATCTCCCTTAATGGGGACATCAAACATGCTAAAATGAATTAATGAGTAATAATATGTTATTTTATAGTAATAAAATAATTTTATATATGATTAGTTATATAAAAACATTCTATTAAATCAATAAATTATATTTTATAATATTTCGATAATTATGATAAATGATAATGATTAAGGGGAGGATAACACTTATGTTGAAAACATAAATATTATCATAGATATCCTCTTATAAATAAGGAATTTGAGACTAATTATTGTGAATGGAGGATCATTTACTTGGAAAAAGATTATTTAGGAGAGAATATGGGTAGGGATTCAAGTGAATAGTTCTATAATGGATTGGGTTGTTGTGGGAAGTGTATGGTTTCTTTTATACGATATATTGAGTGTAATTATCATAAATACAAATTCCTTAATCAATAAAGATTACAATTTTTTATGGAAGGTAGATTTGATGTGGATTAATGATGGATATTGGAAAAAGGGTTGTTGAGGATGACCTAATTCACACATTTAGAGGTAATTTTTTGTTATATTTTATTACATTACACATAAGCTTAACACATTTAGCTTGGTTACCTTTACTATGGACACTAAATTTTACCATAGTTACAAACTCTTATATCAGAAAGCTAAATTGAACTTATTACATTATTTAAACGTGATTGTTATAAGTTTAGAATCTATTAAATCTATTTAAATTTCTAAATATAAGAAATTTAAATTTAAAATGATAACATAATATATATATATATATATATAAACTTTTAATAGAATAATAGTTTTTTTGAACATTTGGTGATCTTAATATTATTCTATAGAAATTTCTAATTAAATGATTGTTAATATATTTTTTAATGAGTAAAAATATTAAATTTTGTTATAATCATCCATTAAAAGTGTTCAATTAAATTTATTAACATAAAATTAAAAAATATTTAAAATATTCTTAATAAATATTATTATTTAATCATAAAATTATTTTAATCACTTCCGATTAATTATTCAATTATATAAATCCATTGGTATTTTAATTATTTGTTTAATTTTGTAAAAATAACATATCTTTATTTAAAATAATAATAAAATTTTTATATTTATATTTATTATTTTTTAATGCATATAAATATATACTTTTCTATAATGAAATTTTTAATTAATAATTATCTTTTTATTTAATCCCATAATTATTTATTACTCATGAATTAAATTAAGTTTAATTTATCACTAACAATTTGATAAATTCTATATACTAATTTCATATAAGTATATCAATGTATTATAAGAAAAATAACCATATTTCCCAGAACTATATATAAAAAAATTATATTACATTCCTATATATAACTATCCATATAAGAATCTATTTTTTTGGGATGTATGCTCTTGTTTAAATTTTTCATAAACTACCATTGTTTGGGTTAATGAAATTGTTTTTGGGTGTACGGGATGTTTTGGGGGTATACCAGAGGTTCAAGTTACAAAAGAGGAGAAAAGTTGTCATAAAGAGCATATTGTATGGTTGGTGCATGGTTAGTAGTGACTGTGCACCACAACCATGCAAGCCTAGGATGATAGGTCCAATGTTTGGAAACCATTGAAGTAGTTCATGAAACTCTACATGCTTGGATAGATCCATCCCACATGAATACCACATGGTTTTTCAGACCATGTGGACTCCCAAGAGACCATTCAACTATCTCCCCCTCAATAATAGAGGGATGAAGATAGTTAACACACGGTCTGACCAACCCTGTGTCCAAAATATGTGCCTCATTAATGAAGATATAATCTCCACTTCATCCCATCAGTATTTATGAAACATCAACCAAATTTCCATCCATTTTACCCTATTATTGCAATTTTAATGAACCATTCTCCTCTAATCTACCAAGATATGATTTTTCCTTGATTCTAAGCAGTTTGGATCATCATTGTGAGTGGATCGAAGCTCCGATTGAGTCTAACCCTTCTATTGTTTCTATTTTTTAATTGGTATTTTATTATTTCATTTCTCCTTCAAAATCCCTAAAACCTCACTTTTTTAGATTATATATTAGGGATTTAGAGGTTGTTTGAGTTTTAAAAAAGGGTTGTGTTTAATCAAGCATTCATCAATTGACATAAGGTAGGTTTTATTAAACCTTTTTCTCATATCCTTGAGGTTTTGTATGGGTATTTATTTGTTTCTTTTTTTACATTTTTTCATTTTTATTTATTTTACTATGAAAGTTACATTGATCATTATATTGAGGTGTGAGACCCTTCATGAACCCTAATAGACCCATTAATGATTCGATACTAGACTTTGGTCTACCATTAGGGTATGAAAATATCTTGAAAATGGCTAAATGAGTTGGTAAATATTGAGAATGAGTAATTATAAAATTTAATTTTATGTGAATCGGAATTTTGTATGTGGGATTGGTTAGAGATACAGTTTCATTGATTAAATGAGGGATTTTTTAAACTCATAATAGGCTTTTGAAATGTTATAAATAAATTATTTTTAGATTTTTATCATGTTATAGATTTAAATTAATAATATGATATTTTAACCAGGTCAATGTTTTAGAAGGAGGTGTAGACATTAATGTTATCTGAATAGTGGGTTTCATAAAATATTTCAAATTATTTTATGAAATGAGGTAGTGGTCCCTTTTTTATGAAAATACATTATAGATTATTTTGAATGGATGGATATAGAAATTATGTCCTTAGGTAAAATTTTAATTTTTCAAAGGGGAAGCCTTGTGTTATAAAGGGTTTCTTAAAGTTGATTTTAAATGAGTTTTTTTAGTTTTTAATTCCATGATTAGACTGCAAAGGATTGTTAGGACCTTGGTAAAGGAAATGATAAATTGGTAAAAGGTGAAAAATAGTTTATGGAGCTTGTTAATTTGGTTAGCTGGTATGTGTTGGGTATCTAACTATGAATCTACCCCACGGGTTGGGCTAGAATGAGGATCTAGGCCCCATAATTGTATTACTTGATTTCAAATATATGACTAAGTATCTATGCCACTATCTCAAAGATTGAGGTTCCATGTTTTGTTTTGGTATAGAATAATTTTCTAAGTCCCACTTATGAACTTTTTTGGTAATCTTTTTGGACTAAGGCTCTATGGTCCAAACATAAGGAATGAGGTTTATTGTTTGGGTTGCAATGAAATGATATTCTGGATCCCCCATTAATTTTTTTAAAGGTTCTATATTGAAGATATAATATAATAATGGTTTTAAAAGACATTAATTTCATATAGAGGCTATGTAACACCCAAATCTTCCTTGGTACGTTTACTATTGAAAAATGAAATAGCTTGCATTGTACGCAACTTCGAGATTCTAACACACCATGACCACTCAATGTAGCGGTTATGAATTTTAATACCCACATTTTAAAATTTTATAAATATTATCTTTCAAAATAGAATTCATTTTTGGATTTGGATTATAGAAATTAGCATATGTTGAATTTTTTTTACTTTCATGATAAGTTTTATATTTTTATGAATAGTGAAAATTAATAAATTTTAATTAAAAACATATTTTCAAGTCGAAACAATTACTAGTGATAAATTATGAATTTGAGTTATTTTAAAATATAAGGAGATTATATTTATACCATTTAATCCAATGTTTTTCATTGGACAAAATTTCATATTTAAACTGGACATAAGCAAGTGCCAATTTTTTGATAGTTATTATTTCTTAAAAAACATGCTCTCTGTTTTGAAAAAGGGTATTAATTTTAAATTAATTTCAGCCACTTCTGTGTTTCGAATTTTAAAAAATGGATTCCATATTTAGAATCATGTGGTAAAATTTTTGTAAATAGGAAACTTTATTTTTATACATTTTGAATAATTATTTTGGTAAATATTTTATTTAACATGGTTACAGGGTAAATCTGGTAAATAAGGGTAAAAATTTAATATTATAATAATATTAAATTACCCTAAAATGTGTCATAACTCTATTTTATGATACATGTCCAACCCTGGTAATATTTGGGTTGATTTTCGGACCCCATGAGGCAACTTTTAAGTGATAATGGCACTTTATATTAATTAGGTTAATGTAAATATAAAAATGACATAAGCATATATCTTTTAGCAAAACAATTTTTACATAGGGTTATATATGTTATATTTTAGACTATAAATATTCATTAGAAATATAAACAGATTTCTTACATAATGGTATTTTATTTATTAATTTTACACATTTAATAATAAAATTTATTTATGACACTAATGTTGCAGTATTTTCTTTATTAATGAAAGAATCAAATAATTGGTATTATAAATGTTAAAATAAATATAATTTGAAGGTTTTTATGACATACACGAATTCTAATGGTTAATATGACATGTAATTATTTCTTAAATGAATAGTTTTTGAATTAATAATATTTCTTGAGACTTTAAAAAAATCAATTATTAAATAGATTTAAAATTTACATAAATGAGCTTTTAAAACAAATATTATATTATTAAATGGTATTCTATTCCTAAAAATATATGGTTTGGCCAAAGTACTAATATTATGATAGGTATGTAATTAATGAACCTGTTTCAGTTCACATGGTGGCTTATACTGTGTTTATTAACAAAATAATATAAAAATACAAAGAGACATGGTAAGTGTCAAACTAATTAACTAAGAGTTAAATATAAAATATAAGACTAATATAGTGACCGAAACCTATCTAACAACTATTTGTTGAGTTGATTTCGACCCATCACTATCTTATCCTAGAAATAAATTAGTTTTGAGCCATTATAAACCGATTATGTATTTATTATATAATAATATTTTATGTTTTCCCTAAGGTGCCCCTCACCCCTCTTATAAAAGGGTACTCCCCCTTCTCTCTAATTTATACCATCAAAGCCTTTTGGTTCGGCCAACCCCCGCCCAAATATCCTCTCAACTTCTCTCACTTCATCTTAGAGGCCTTCCTTTAGTCATAAATCCAACTTAAGGATCCCTTTTTATCAAATAAAAACGAAGAACCCGAAGAAGAGGTAAATATCTCCTCACCTCTTTCAAGTTCATTTCTTCTTCCACTTCCTTTATGTTTATTGTTTCCATTCTAAAATAATAAATCTAATATCTTATATATACTGTGATGTTATTATTAATATGGCACAACCAAATTAATTATTATATCTATCCTTTGAATGACATGTCACCATACGTGCGTACATACGGCTTACCGTCTTCATGTCGTGGTGTAATTGTTATTCAATACATTATTATTTGGATGGGAATAATGATGATCTGTAATTGATGTAAATAATAATTAAAAAATGATAATTATTCTGTATATATGATATACCATCCAATTATATATTATTTTAATATCAAAAAATGATATTGTCGCTCATGCGTATGTACAGATTACCGTCTCCACAAATGCGATGAGATTCATTTCCCATCGTATCCATTCAAGACAAACATTCATTAGATTTTTCAATATAATTTTTAAATACTTGATATCATTGATGGATATGAATTAGATACATCCCATTCATAACAAATATGACTCGCAAAAACAGGAATATAAAGGAAAACAAATCTGTTAACACTCGAAACAACGATAATACTAAGATATTATTAACGAGGAAATGTTAAAAGATCATATATGACATCATATTAATGTATATGATTCTTATATAATTTAAGAACAATTATTTCACCATTATACATGTGGTTAACCTACCCTCGGCCAAGGAAAAGTACAAGGTAAGGGTTCATTCTAAAATCTCGTCATTATCCGAGGTTGTTTATATGTAATTATCTAATGCGATCTCTTTATCATCCACATCCATGTTTCTTAAAAATATATTTCAAATTTGTTTTACTAATTACTAGATAATGGTTTAAATTAATTTTTACCCTTATGTGTTTTGAAAGGAATCTTTCCGTCATTTTTGAAACAAGGTACTTTTTGACCTTTTCTACAAATTTAAGGTATGAATGTTTTTTTAACTGATATGGAGGGTGCTGCTATTTTCCGATGTTATAACATCATAAAATATTCCCTTAAAATCTTATAAGAATACTCTCAAAATAAATGTTTTCTTTATAATTGTGTGACTCTTTAATGATTTTAAAATAGAAAGAGATATTTATCTAAAAAGGGTTTTGATTTCATCTATGTCAAATGCTTTGATGGATTTTATGTTTATTTTAAATAGATTTATTATGATACAAAACATCCATATTATATTGAAGGTTTTGTGATATGTTTGACTATGGATGTTCTATTTTTATACTATCCACAATTTATGGTTAATGTATTTATATTTTGTATGCTTGTTTTAATAAGAATGTTTACGATATGTTTAATCCTTTTCATATGAGAAATGTATTGGACTTAGTAAGTGATGGGTAGAACCCACTATAGCTCCTCGAGGCATCGGTAGGTCTCATGAGACAACTATATGTGGAATTGTCCAAGGCCCTTTCCCATTTTTTATATGGTTTTGGCCGATTCCTTTATCATTTCTTGACGTCTTGGCTGTGGCCTTGACAAAATGTTTCAGAATGTCCGGCATTATAAATTTCCTCATTATGAAAATAATATTGATGGTTCATGTGGGCATTCGACTAGTAGAATACCAATGATTATGTTTTGTTATGTAATTATTTACATATATCATATTCCTTCCATAAAATTATTTTTTATATTATTGGTAAAGGCATGTGGTTTCAATTATTCACGATGCTTAATATTTATGTTATCTTCCGCTGTATTTATTACCCTTCCTGAGTGTTTGAGCTCACCCCTTTCTTATGTTTCATTTTCCCAGGATATGAAGAAGTTAGTTATGAGTGACTTGTAGGAATTATTTAGGTGGCATGGATGTTTCCAATAGAATAAATTTTTGTTGTATTTCATTTTGATTTTTAATGTACAACTTATGTATGAGTCTTGTTTCCAATAATAATAAATTTATCGGTCTTTAGAGACATTATTTTCATATGATCATGCCAATGTTATGTAATAATGCACCGAATCTGGGTAACTGGGGTCAGGGCGTTACAGTTGGTATCAGAGAAAGTTTAATACAATCCGTGGAAACTATATTTAGATAAACTCTGATTAATGTACATAGACCTAAGATGGACAATGAGGATTAGTATAGATTAACTTCATATAATTTTGGTATTGTAGATAGTTAGTGAGTTTTCTGAGAAATACATCCTTTTCTGGATACGACCAGGTAGAGGAAGCTCTGGCACAGATGTACCTAGGGGTAAAACTCGAAAACACCACTTTCAGCTAGACTCGAACAGGAACCGTTGCATGACAACAGGACTTGCTACACTCTTGGTTACGACACTCCTTGGGGATATTATTAGGATAATTTACATTTTCTATACAAACTGATTTGAAATATTTTAATAAAAGATGAGAATAAATGACCTTGGTTAATCCTAAGGTGTTTCAAATTGAGAATATGGTGTCAAGATATTCTCTAAATGATTTTATGACTACTGTTACTCACACAATGCATTCTAGTTTTAGTTACTGGATAGATTCCAAGGAAGTCACAGTAACTTTTAGAATGATTTACAAGGTGGTAATGGTGGTGGAAATGAGCAAAAAATGGAATTTTTATAGACATAAAAGATATCGTGTTCATGAAAAATCAGTTTTCCAAAAAATATGATCAACAACAAATATATTAACCAACTCCCGTATTCAACAAAGAAGGGAAATGTGTTGAATGATAAGAGCTCTAGAAATGGAGACCATGGAAATATGAATCCTCAGTTTCCATCATGTAAGAAATATGGAAGGAGACACCCAGGAAAGTGTCTCAATGGAACAAGGAAAGGCTTTATGTGTGGGAAAGAAGGACATAAAGTGAATAATTGATGAGGAAAATAAAGAGTACTATGGTAGAAAATAAAAATGGTCCCAATAATCCATTTACAGTCATTTTCTATAAATTTAGGGGACCTGGCCATTACCCGAGTGAATGCCATATTCTATAGGATATTTTCTTGGTCCAAGAAGAAGCTTTTTGGAAACAAATGGTTGGAGAAATTTATAAAAGTACAAGTACTCCTTATTGATGGGATTACATTGGAATAATTTTCTCGTGTATTTTTAACCCTTCAGTTTGTCATGTGAAAATGATATTTGAGGAAGACTTATCATTTCTCTTGTGGATATAGTTATAAATGTCTATTTGGTTTTATATGATCATTGGGTTTGAGGCAATTTCATGTTATTATATTTTGGGATGTAAATGCAAGGTATGATATAACATTAGTGGTTAAATTAGGTTATTGTTATTTTGATGAATTTATCTTATTATGGCAATGTTACAAAATATAGTTTTTGAAAAAGGACAACACGCAGACCGTGTGACAACCCATCACGTCGGACGAAGCTGTGGGAATCGAACCCACAACCAATGTGCGGTTGGGATTTATCACCTACCACTGGACTACGTGAAGTCCCTAGTTATTGTGATTAATTATTTTTAGATAAATGATTTTATTGATCAATAATATGTTTATTTGGGATCTTATGTCTTATCAAATGAATACCCTTAGTATAGGAAAATGATTCAGTGATTAAGTGATAAAGGTTATTTTGGAAGATGTTCGCTTTGTTTGGAACACTATATGCCCAAGGAAAATAGAATACTATGGGATTTTATTTGAGTAGTAATGGTAGATTTTTGACTATGTTTTTATTATGGATTTATAGGGATTTGGGTTATTTATGGGAATGATTAACCAATATTAGAGAATATGTGATTAGGTTAATTACATTTAAGTATGTGACATTATGAGTAGTTGATTTCATTTGGAGAAAAAATTTAATGTGGAAGAATACATAACCAAATTATTCTATGTTTTGCGTTTCAATATTAGTTTGTATTATATTGTAGGATTTTAAGGACAATTGTTTATTGAACGGTGTCTATTTATCTTTGGGGTATTGTTGGTTTAGTTTTAGGAATTAATATTACTGTTTCTTTCTGTAATGAAATATCCATTTAGGAGATCATCAGCTCTTATACTAACCATTTTAGATTTGATTAATTGCTAAAGACAAGGTAAATATATAGTTTATACTTTGTGGATCTTGTGATTAT
Source organism: Viscum album (assembly GCA_963277665.1). Classification (NCBI taxonomy): domain Eukaryota; kingdom Viridiplantae; phylum Streptophyta; class Magnoliopsida; order Santalales; family Viscaceae; genus Viscum; species Viscum album. The sequence continues at coordinate 862,713,755 of OY728151.1, forward strand.
ATAGAAGTTTATTCTAGCTCTTCTAGTGTGACCAATACTTCTTGAATACTCATCATTAAAAAAATGAGTTACTGGTATAAATTTATTAAAGAATGAAACTCTACTTAAATAGTAAGTATATATATTTATATTCATAGTCCATCTCATAAATTAATTCCTCATCTTTACGTAATGTAACTTAAAACAAAAAAAATGTTATCCATTTACTTTTCCTACTAGGAGACTAATAACCATTTGTCCCTTCAAAAGTTTGTGGTTTTCTTGTTGTTAACTTTCTTCTGATCATGTTTTTTATCCCTCTCCATCAAAAGTTAACACTTAGTTTATCATCCATATCCATGTTTTCCTACATGGAATCCTATTATGTGTTATCTTGGGTCACCTTTGTACTTCTCTTTCTTTCTTTTAAAGTGATAGTTTTATTGACTCTTTTTTCGATGTGGGACTTTCCATTATATTCCAAATCCAAATTATAATTCAAAAATTCAAGGATGAAATTATTTGAAGGAGGGAGAATGTAACACCCCAAGATTCTTCGGTATGTTTCCCTTTGAATAATGCAATAGCTTCCATTGTACCCAACTTCGAGATTCTAACACACCACGACCACTCAAAGTAGTCATTACGAATAGTAATACCCAATTTTTGAAATTTTAGAAATTTTATCTTTTAAAATGGACTTCATTTTTGGATTTAGATTATCGAAATTAGCTTAGGGTGAATTTTTGGTACTTTTCTGATAACTTTTATATTTTGATTAATAGTGAAAATTACTAAATTTTAATTAAAAACAACTTTTTAAATCGAAATAATTAAAAGTGATAAATTATGAATTTGAGTGATTTTAAAGTATAATTAGATTATATTTTTACCATGTAATCCAATGTTTTTCATTTGACATAATTTTCACATTTAAACTAGACATAATCAAGTGCAAATCTTTTGATAGTTATTATTTTTAACAAACACACTCTTTGTTTTGACAACGAGAATTAATTATAAATTAATTTCATCCACTTCTGTGTTTCGAATTTATAAAAATGGATTCCATATTTAGAATCAGGATTTCCATATTGTGTAAATAGATAACTTTTATTTCTATACATTTTGAATAATTACTTCGGTAAATATTTTATTTACTATGGTTAAAAGGAAAATCCGGTAAATAAGGGTAAATAAATAATATTATAATAATATTAAATTACACTAACACATGTCGTAACCCTATTTTTGGATACATTTCCGACCATGGGCATCCTTGGGTTGATTTTGGGAGCCCATGGAGCCACTTGTAAGTGATAATGACACTTTATATTAATTAAGTTAAATTAAATACAAAAATGACATAAGCATACAAATTTTAGAAAAAAAATTTTTACATAGGGGTATATATATTATATTTCAACTATAAATATTCATTAGAAATATAAAAACATTTTTTACATAATGGTAATTTATTTATAATTTTTAGACATAGAATAATTAAATTTATTTTTGAAACAATAATGATGCAATATTTTCATTATTAATGAAAGAATAAAATAATTGGTATTATAAATGTTAAAATAAAAATAATTTGAATGTTTTGATGATATCCACGAATTTTATTGGTTAATATTACTTGTTATTAATTCTTAAATTAATTTTCATTGAATTAATAACGTTTTAATACTTTAACAAAAATCAATTATTAAATAGTGTAAAAATTTACATTAATGAGTTTTTAAAACAAATATTATATTATTAATTTATATTCTATTCCTAAAAATCTAATTTTCTGTCAAAGGACTTATATGATGATTGTTATGTCATTAATTCACCACTTGGGGTTTTATTGGCAGCTTATAGTATTTTTATTAACCAAATAATATAAAAATACAATGAGACATGGTAAATGTCAAACAAATTAACTAAGAGTCAAATCTAAAAGATATGGTTAATATAGTTACCCATACCTATCTAAAACCTATTGGTTCAGATTATTACGACCCATACTTACCTTAGCCTAGAAATAAATCAGTTTGGAGCCATTAGAAACTGAATATGAATTTATTATAAAATAATACTTTATGTTTTTTCTAAAGGGCCCCTCACCCCTCTTATAAAAGGGTACTCCCCCTTCTCTCTAATTCATACCATAAAATCCTTTTGGATCAGACAACCCCTACCCAAATATCCTCTCAACATCCCTCAATTCATCCTAGAGGCCTTAATTTAGTCAAAAAGGCAACTAAAGGAGCCCTTTTCATCAAATCAAAAGGAAGAACCTGATGAAGATGTAAATATCTCATCACCTCTTTCATGTTCCTTTCTTCTTCCACTTACTTTCCGTTTTTTTGTTTCCATTCAAAAATAATAACTCCATCATCTTATATATACAATGATTTTATTATAAATATGGTACAACCAAATTCATTATTCTATCCATCGTTTTAATGGTGTGTCATCAAACGTGAGTACGTACGGCTTACCGTCTCCAAGTCATGGTCTAATTGTTATTCAATACATTATTATTTGGACGGGTATAATGATGATTTTTAATTGATGAAAATAATAAATATAACATGATAATTATTCTGTATATATGATATACCAACAAATTATAAATTATTTTAATATCAAAATTATGATATTGTCGCTAGTGTGTATGTACAGATTACCGTCTCTACAAACATGATGAGATTCATTCCCCGTCATCTCCATTCAAGACTAGATTTCATTAGATGATTAAAAATAATGTTTAAATACTTGATATCATTCTGTATATTGATGACATACTTCCCATTCATAACAAATATGACTCACAAAATAAGGAATATAAAGGAAAACAAATCTGTTAACACTCGAAACAACGATAATACTAATATATCATTAACGAGGCAATGTTAAAAGATCATATATGATATCATATTAATGTATATGATTCTTATATAATTTAATAATAATTATTTCACCATTATACAAGAGTTTAACCTACCCTCGACCAAGGAAAAGTACAATGTAAGGGTTAATTCTATAATATCTTCATTTTCCGAGGATGTTTATACGTAATTATCTACTGGGACCTCTTTATCATCCACATCCATGTTTTATAAAAATGTATCTCAAATTTTTTTTACTATTTAATTAACAATGGGTTAAAGCCATTTATACCCTTATGTGTTTTGAATGGAATCTTTATGTTGTTTTCCAAAAAAGTTACTTTTTGACCTTTTCAACAAATTTAAGGTAAGAATGTTTTTTCAACAAGTACAGCAGGTGGGTCTATTTTCTGCCGTTATAACATCATTAAAGATTCCCTTACAACATTAAAATAATATTTTCAAAATAAATGTTTTCATAATAATTATTTGACTCTTAAATGATGTCAAAATAGAAAGCGATATTTCTCTAAAAATGGTTTTGATTTCATCTATGTAAACATACATTAAAGGATTTTAAGTTTATATGAAATTAGATTATTATGATACAAAACATCTATATTGTATTGATGTTTTTGTGATATGTTTGTCTTTGGATGTGCTATTTTTATACCATTAATGGTTTATGTTTTAATTAATGACATTTTGTATGCTATTTTTAATACCAATGTTTATGATATGTTTAAACCTTTTCATATGAGGAATGTATTGGACTTAGTAAGTGACTGGTGTAGCCCGCTATAGCTCGTCGATGCATTGGTAGGTCTCATGAGACATCTAGATGTGGAATTCTCCGAGGCCCTTTCCCTATTTTTATATATGATTTTGGTCGATGCCTTAATCATTTTTAGACGTCTTGGTCAAGGCCATGACAAAATTTTTCAGAATGTTCGGCATTATAAATTTCCTCGTTATGAAAATAATATTGATGGTTCATGTGGTCATTCGACTTGTAGTATACCAATGATTGTGTTTTATTATGGAATTATTTACTCAACTCATATTCCTACCATAACAGTATTCATTTTTATTATTGGTAAAGGAATGTGGTTTCAATTATTCACCATGGTTAATATTTATGTTATCTTACACTGTATTTTTTAACCTTACTGAGTGTTTGAGGTCACCCCTTTCTTATGTTTCCTTTTCCTAGGATATGAAGAAGTTAATTATGAGTGACTTTTAGGCATTATTTAGGAGTCTTGGATGTTTCCAATGGAATAAATTCATGTTTTATTACTTTTCAAGTTGTAAAGTTGAACTTATGTATCAATCTGTTTTCCAATAATACTAAACTGATCGGTCTTTCAAGACATTATTTCCATGTGATCATGCCAATGTTATTTATTAATGCACTGAATCTGGTTAATAGGGGTCGAGGCATTACAGGCTACAAGGTAAGTTGATAAAGTTTTTAATTAGTGAATCCCCTTTGTGAATAAAATTATTCAAAACCTTGTGTTATGTCATTGGATCCTAGCATGGTCAGAGATATTTTGTTTGTCTTGTTGACACTTGGAATATAAAGGATAAAAATGGTTGAGTTAAAATTTTCTAAAAGTGAAACATGTTTATTTTACTTAAAAGTGTATTAATTGATCCTTTATTACCCATATACACTACTTTACTGAAAAGTTTTTTCTTTAGAAACCATTGGGATGGATACTGATTTTCACTCACACCCCACTCAGGTTTACATGGAAATTGGGTACCCGAGAAGTTGCTACTTTTTTCAGGTACAGGTTCAGGATATGGATGGGTAGTTAGGTTCTTTATGAGATGATGGGTTAGAGCATGGGATTTCAGGAGAGTGTTGAGACTCAAGACCATGTTCAGGCACTCTAATATAATTTATATCAATGTCTTTTCATGTATGTATTCTTGACTTAAAGTAGATCCATTATATGGTCGTAATATATGTTACTTTGTTATTTGTGGTTTTCTGTAATATATTTTACATTTAATTTTCTTTTTGGTAATAATATTAATTGGTTTATTTTGTTACTTTTTATTACTATGATAAAAAGTTATGTTATCCCCATAATACCTTTATATACCTACACTTTTATTCTGTGGCATGTTATATAAATGGGTGTTGGACGAAGGTCATGTAGAAACCTAGCTCGGAGCACCGAATTTTTTAGATTCTAGGCCTAGAATGTTATAAAAAGTAATGAGAGATGTTTCCTTAGATCTTATTATTTGGGAATGGTATAAAATATATTATGTTCTTGTTAGGTCTTTTTAATGAGCTCGTTCCACGGTTCCTGCAACCCCATGTAAAAGGGAACACCCAGGTTTCCAAGGGTGTGACTTAAAATTTTGTTTTCCGATTTTATAGTTATTTGATACTTCTACTTCAAGTGGTGAAATTGGATATGATTTTATTGATTAATGAGGATATATATCATGTTATTGAATGTCATGATAGTTTGTGTGGGTTCATGCATCCAGTTAGACATATAATATTGATATTTCATCTCTATCGTGAATTTGGTTGACTTGTGAATTTCAAAACAAATATGATAATCTTCGAAAATGTTGAAATGGAATTTTATTCTAATGAAAATGATTCGAAATGTGAATTTTAAAAAATGGAGAAATTTTTGAAATTTTGGGTTAATAAAAAGTTTTTTGGATGTATAAATCATTGGGTTTTAAAAATGTATGTTTTATAAATGTTATTTCTCCAGGTATAAATTTTTTAAGATTAACTAAGAAGGGAAATGAAAAATGATGGGTCCTTTAGGGATTCTGGTGTGGGAATCCCTAGTATTAAGATCAATCCATGTGAATGGGTGGTTTGGGTAGTGAAATTTACCAAGTTAGTGACCTTTGTTTTGGGTTGTGTGGCCTTCTTGAGTTTGTATTTATAGATTGATGAATGATCCTTATTATACATTTGGAATGGCTATATCCTTTGGGTTATGATATGTTTTTTGGAAATGTGGGTGTCGTATCCTTTATAGGTCATGATCATGCGGGTGGAATTTTGGACCCTAGAGTTTGTGTTTGGCTCATAGTGTTGATGAATTTATATGGGTATCCTTGGTGTGAAAGATTGAGAAAATAGTTTCATGGTTGAATTAGACTGTGTGTGATTTTGAATTGGGGTAGGAGTTCCACCTATGTGTATTGATTTGAATTATGTTTTATGTGTGTGAATTATAATGACATTTTGTGTCCTTGTAAACATGACTACAGTTTGGGGATTTGGTGTTGCGTAACATTCAAGGGTGCCTTGAAAATTGAGTTAGCCAGATCTATAATGTTTTTACCTATTTATGGAATAAGTAGATGTTATGGATATTGATAGTCGAACACATAGAGTATTTTCAAATGTTGTTTTGAACAATATGGATAATTGTGTAAGTCAATGGCTTCTGAGATGCAACTCGAGTTGTTGTTATGAGTTCATAGTCTTTGGAAATCAAGGCTAGCCTCGATGGTGGTTGGCCCAAAGCTGCAGGTTCCATAGAATGTGAAGCATGAGTAGTTACCTCATAGCTGTAATCAATTCATTGTGGTTTCCATCAAAATTATGCTAAAAGTGCACAATTATTCATGGGTCCCACTATTAGGGAGTCACTAGAGTTCTTATGGTTGGTTTTAAATGTAGTTATCTATAGATTGATAATTCATAGACATGGCCCGGTGGTTTTGATAATGTTTTATGAGTAAATAGATAATGATTTTGGATGGATTAGGAAATTGTGACCAAATCATGTATGGATAATTTTTTTATGGAAATTTCACCTAGGGTGAGGGGTGGACATGTGTTTGGGATGTTTTGTGAGAATTGTTGGATTTGTTATGTTGAATGTGGAGAATTCCTTGATTCTAATGGAGATGATGTACTGGGGTGCATGGTTAGTGGTATGAGTGGGTATTTAGTCCTACTTATAGGTTTGTATGTTGTGTGGGATATTGAGTCATTATTAGTGGGAGAGGACATGGAAATGTGATACTTCGATTTATCTATTGAGTACTTGGTGTTATGAACTTTCTAGGAATTCATAATACTATGTGCGATATTTAAACAAGTATATTTGGAGTAAGATATTTTCATTTTCAATGAGTCTAGTGGGAATAACTTGTTATGTGATAGATTGATTAACTTTGGGTTATCATGATAAACCATTGTGTTTCTATTGTGAGTCACTTGGATTGTGTTGGAATAACTCTAGAGGTTTGGTGGTGGTAGTTCCATAGGAAGCCTTGGTTCTTGATTGTTTGGTAGTCATTTGTGATGTGGTGGCTAGTTAAATTGGGAATCCATTTTCAGTTGTGGTGGTTAGGTGTCAATGAAAATTTCACAGGCAAGAATTTTTTAATTTTTAGTGGTTAAGGTGTTCTTGTGTTAGGAGGTCACATTAGTGATTGATAACATCTGATGAAATTTTTTAATAACTTCATATCATACATTTAACTATTGAATATCATATTATTTATTGTGAAATGGTATTGGTTATTCAATGAGGTCTCTAGAATTAAACCAAGCTACGGAGATGTGTTTTCGATAGATATGGGTCCTCTTGGAGGATACACTCATTAATCAGTGAAGGTGGAGTTGTATGGTGGGATGTACACCAATGAATAGTTATGGGATAGTTTCTCAAGATGGACTAGATGTCGAAAAATGTTAGGGGTTCTGTTTTAAAAAACTCAAAATCGATAGCAGTGGATATTTTTTTATTGTTCTGGGTATATTTATATGGCCATTTCCATTCATTAGGTTTTAAATTTTAACTGAATTGTGTTTTTTGGTGGTTGAAATTTATTGGGAAATGTTGTGATAATGACACTCCAAATGTGGGGAACGGTATATTGGCCAGAGATGTGTGGGGCCAATCATGGAGTGGATGTGGTGGCATCAATATTACAATGAGAAATATGGTAGGTGCTTGTTTTGATTCCTCAATAAAGGACATGTGGTACTTGGATATGGTGGTTAATCAAGAAAAATATTGGCTTCATGCTTAATGTGGTTCTAAAAGAGATTTCAGATTCATATGTTGGATTCATTGATTGGAATGATATGTCTTGACAATGGTTCATTCTATTATAGACTTGTTGATAGAACCTCAGTGGATGTCGGCTTGGAATCTGTTATTTATTTTTGGGTGATCCTTTAATTTCATTAAGTTTGAATTCATCTTGTTCAAGTAAGTTAGTGAGGTGTGAATATGGAATCCTATAATTTCAAGTGTGAGTTGGCTAAAGAAGGATTGATTAGGCTAGGAAAAAGGAATGAGTGTTTCGATCCATAAAATTTCTTCAATTGGTGTTTCGGAAAGGTAAGTGTGTCTTAAAAGTGTAAATGGGATTTGAGGATGAACCAAGTTGTCTTTATTCATTGTATGTATATTTATATTTGTTGTGTAATAAATGGTTATGGGTTTCGTGGAGCATGATGATGGCATTGAGTGTAGTGGATTCCATGGTAGTGGAGTTATACAAAAAGTTGGGGAATGATACTGGTAGGTTCATTGTTTAATTTTTGTATGTCTTATGTGAGAATGGACCACGGGTGGGTGAAGTTGGAACACCACCAAAATAAGATTGATATTTTTGGAAAAAACAATTTGGGATGGTCTGACGTGATATGGTAAAAGGGACGAATGCAATAAGTAATAAGTCACCTCTAGTTTTATTTTTTTATTGGAAATTGTGTCTCAAAAATAAATTGGAACTTGAGAGAGAGGTAAATTTGTTCTTATTATATATATTTTGGTTGTATTCATGTGTGTTCTAGGTAGTTTCAGTGGGAAATATGTATGCCCATGTTGTATGGGGTTCTTGTGGAAGGTCGGACATGGTTAGTCGGGAAACGTGTCATTATGTTGTGGATGTTCGATTTGAGGTTATGGTGGTATATTTTTATGGTGAATGTGACAACCATATAAAGGTGGTGGTGGTGGGTTTTATAATATTCTGGGAATCATCATAGAGGGAAATTTGATGTTTGATGAGGTAACTGATGTTTTAGTTCGGGTGGAATCAGGAAAGATACATCTTGGTTTTTTGGTTTGGTTACAGGAATGGTCATGGTTATCTACCAGTTGAGTACCTTGAGATGAAGGATATTATTGGGTTTTTATTAGGAGTTTTATATGTGAAATGATATTATGGCCCTTATGTTGTGGACAGGGGTAGGATAGGTGACCGTGGTTGGAAACCCATATGTTCCTTTGGGTGACACCACACCTGGGTCACCATTAGAAATTTGGTATTTGTGGGTACTATGTACCCAAGTGATTTGGTCCATGAAATGTAGAGAGGATCAAATCAGTAGATTTTTTATTGGCTCTTCCATGATGGTATGATTCTATGTATGATGTATGCCAGGTGGTGATTTAGGGAATATTGCCTTGGATTCCCGATGGGGTTCTTATGGTTGATGTTGGATTTTGGATTAATGAATCCATTGAGGAGCATCAGGTTTGTGATTGTGGATCATAGTGGGAATTTCTCAGGTGAAGGACTATTTCTTTAGTCCAGAGGTGGCGACGACATGACTGTGTTTAGTGAGAAACTTGGGAGAGAGAAATTGACAAGTGGAGTCATGGACCAGCATTTTTTCTGAGTAACATGATTTTAAATATAATGTGTGGCATAAGTATGAGACATTATAAGGTGGGAAGGTTATAATATCTTAATCTTTTTAGGAGGTATGTTTTGGTTTACATTTTGGTTAAACTCCATTTTTTTATAAAATGGTACCTGGATGTATGGGAACATTTGTGGGAGTCCTGGGGGTTATTGTGGTGAAATAAGGAAGAAAAAGACATCAAGTGATTAATAAATTGTTGGTTCACTATTAGTAGTAATCATGTTCCACAACCATGAAAGCATGGGATGATATGTGTAGTGTTTTGGAAACCAGGCAATGGGGATCCATAAACCAACTAAGCTTGGACAGAACCATCATGCATAGATGCCACATGGTTATTCGTACCATTCAGACTCCTATAAGAAAGTGTGACTCAGACCCCCGCCTGGATATAGCGTGGAACACAATTTCAAAAACCATTCATCCAAGCCATATTCCTGATTAAGGAAAGGGAAAATTTTAATTTTCCTATAATAGGATTTTTGAAACCACGACCAAATTTCATCCCATTATTCACTACAGTAATAATGATTACTAACCATTATTCCCCAGGCTTCTAATGGATTATTCTCCATCCATTCGAATCTGTTTAGAATATTTTGTGATAATGATCAAAGATATAAGTGATTATAACCCTCTTCTTACTTCATTTTTTTTTTGAAATACATCTTATTGAATTTTTCTTCTCCTTCTAAATCACTAAAACAAAATTTTCTAGAAGATTATATATTTCTATTTAAAGGGTTGTTAATATCAAATAAAAGACTATGATTAACAGAAGTATTTTTTTGTAGACATAAGGTATGTGGAATTATATATTTTTTCAATATTATTGATGTTTGATAATATAATGTAGTTGTTTCTTTCGCTAATGATTTACGTTTTAATTTCTTTTACTAAGGAAAAAAATTTGGAATTGTATTGCTACGAAAGACACTTCATCTACACTTTAGGTCCATTAATGATTTTAGGTCGGACCATGGTGTATTCCCAACCCTTTGAAATGGTTAATTGTGTTTGTAAACTTTTAGATTGGATAATTATGAAAGTGAATGGTTTCGTAATATTAAATTGATATATGGGCTTGGTTAAAGGAACAATCATATTGATGAAATGTTGGATTTTTTGAAATGCTTAAGAGCATTTTAAAATGGTACACAAGATGTGTTTTGGATTTTTTTAAGAAATAATTTTAAATAAAGAATATGATGTTTCAAAGTGAAAAATGTTTTAAAAGGAGGTGTGGATATTAATTTAATTTTAAAAGGGTTTTTCTTAATAGATTTCAAATTATGGTTTGAAATGGGGTAGTTCTCCCATTTGGTGAAAATGTGTCAATGATTATATTCAATGGCTAGATGGAAATGAAATACATTGGGAAAATATTAGTTTTTCAAAGTAGGATACTATTATTTGAAATGGCATCTACACGATAACTTTAAATGAGTTTTTTAGTGTTTTATACCATGATTTTATTTCAAAGGTCTAATGGGACCTTGGTAAATGAAATAATGCTGTAGAAAAATGTGATAATTTTATTATGGTGTATATCAATATGAATAATTAGTATGTCGTGGGTTTTCGACTAATGATACACTCTCATGGTTTGGGATACACTGAAGCTCTAGCCCACATCCATGTATTTATCATGTTTGGATGTCGAAAGGAGGCTATATCCTCCTAACAAAGGGATTGTGGTTCATTATTTATGTTTAGCTACACTGATGATCTTGGCCCGCCTATTGAATTTTTTTTGTTGGGATGTCTGACTTAGGATATATGCTCCTAATAAAGGGACTGAGGTTCCTTATATTTCTTAGGTTGGACTAATTCTCTCGGCCCTACTGATATGTTTTTTGGAAAAGATGTCAGATTAAGTCTTTATTCTTCTAACATATAGACATGGATTGATTATTTTAGGGAGGATCAATGGTTATTTGATAATTTTTCTAAATAATTAAAACCATTTTGTGACTAAAATTATGGGGCCCCTTGTGTTATGGAATAGGATTCCATCATGATCAGATCTAGATTGTTTGGTTGGTTGACACATGGACCTCGAAGGATAAAAATGGTTGATTTATAGTTTTTTAATTGTGAAATTAGTTTCTTTTGTTTCTCTATTTATTTATTTCTAATTGAATACTTTTATACTTGATTTTATATTATGTTTATTTTTTTATACACCGTTGGATGTGGCTTACTGAGTTTTACTGACACACTGCTCTGGCTACCATGGAACTTGGGTACCTGATAAGTTATAACTTTTTTTAGTATAGGTTCAAGAATGTGAGATGTAGTCGGGTTTTGCATGAGATGATGGTTTGGAGCATTGTATTTCTGGACAATTTTGGTGCTCAGGAACATTTTTGTGATCTATTTTAGTTTTTGTATCATGTTCTTTTATTATATATTTTTCTGACATGTAGTGGTTCCATAATATTGTTATGGAACGTCTTCCAAGATTATTTCTGGCATTATTTCATATGATATCTTTTTATTTTCCCTTATAGTTATTATATATTTTATGTTTGATTATGATGTGGTTTTACTATGGTAAGAGGATATAGTCTCCCCACTATATCAACAAAGACCTGTACTTCTAGTTGGTAGCCTCTAGCATACAAGGAGGAATTCTTAAGGTCATGCGGTGACCATGAATGGGGTAAAAAATTTAGTGTCTACAAATATGGGAAAGTTATAATATGTATATCCATATAATAATTCATCATAATAAGGAAGAAATCATGAAATAAATATTACTGTAAAAATTGGTAAAAAAACATGAAGCTATAATAATCATAAAATTGGGATCCTTTTACATCCATTGAATCAAATGAAATATTGATATAAATAATACAATTCTCATATTGATAAAATGAGAAATGATAGACGTCAAAAGCCTATTATCAAATCCTCTTTCCAATACACCTTACTTTCCATAAAGACCCGAGTCAATAAACCATGAATAATTGGGAAGACATACACCAAATACTCAAACATATTTTGTCTCATGATACATGTTGATTCATCAAAGGGGTATATGATTTTGGTCCCCATATTTCACCTAATTATTTCCAATAAATTAATTATAATAATCATCATGGAATTTTAAAAAATTCCTTGAGGAATCTCTTACTGAACAAAATAGGGTTTTCTGTATAATGGTAAATATAGAAATCAAATACATAAACATCATGAATAACAGTAAATAGTCATAAATAATACTCATACTTTTCCCATTACAATAAAATGGATAACATGGTAATAACTCATCGATAGAAAAGAGTTGTATGGTCAAACATTACATAGACAACATTCCAATAAACTTTCATGGTGGAATAGAAATATATGAAATTATATTACCTTCCCTATGTCAATAAAAGGAATAACATTATCATAACTTATCTATAAGAAAAAGTTGGAGGGTTAAATATTATATAATCACTTTTATAATAATCATGATTATTGGTACCACAAAATACTAAATTACAATATTTATCCCAATATAAATATAATAACATCTTTCTTGGTGAACGTCATCAAATCGGAAATATATAAAAAGAAATAGTTACACTACATATAGAAATAAGTTTATGGATATGTAATTATAAGAGTAATCATGATCCTAATATAACTAGCTAAAAAAATAGGATGGTTTATAAATAAAATATCCCATGTGTAACAAAGAAAAAAAAGATGTATTTTGGCATTAATGAAAAATATCCATGTAAATGATTTATTGAATAACGAAATCCATTAAAGAATCCGAAAATGGATTTGTTTGGTACCATGGGTTTATATTCCCCAGATAAAAATGTATATATAATAGATGATAAATCATAAAAAACAAACCCCAATAGGGAAAATCCATTTAAAAATAATTAGGTAAATTTAATAATAATATAAAAATCTCTTTTAGAAAACATTTAAATATTGTAATAAAATACAAATTTAAATGTTTCTTTCAATGGTATCTATTGAAAAGATAATATTAATGACTTTAAAAATGATTATTCTTTAAAAAATATTAAATAAAAATGTCCATGGAAGAAACGAATTTTTCTTGGAGAAATGTGGAGATAAAGGAAATTTATATTGAAGTGAAAGAAAATTCCTTTTAATACTTTAAAAATATCTTTTTTCATAACTATAATTTTAAAAAAAGTCATAAAAAATTATTAAAGTTTTTTTACAAATATAATTAAAAAATAAAATAAAATATTATGGTTGGATAACTTAAGCATGGAAGAGAAATGTTGAATATAAAAAATAATAACTCAATAAAGAGTATTTGAGTTACCCAAAATCCATATTAATAAGGAAAAAATTTTATCCATAACCACTAGAATAAGGGAACATGATTTTTCTATAAAATACCTTGAAATAAAAATTGATTGAAAAAAACACATAAAAGGGTAGTGAATAAACCATGTAAAAGAAACATATAGAATCCCATTCATAGTTCACTCACATGTGAGTGAACCGAAGATGCCACAATGTTGTATCAAATATTCTTTCCCTTTTCCATATTGTTTGGCCATTAGATAAGATACTTGGGATGTATCTAAATTTGGTAATGATCCTATTCATGGGAGTAGATAACCTATGTATATGAGAAGCAAAAATTTCATCGGATTGGATATTCTGTTTTTGGATTATTCTTCCTTTAGTTTAATTGATTTAAATATTGGGAGATGCACATGTCTTGTGACATTATTATTGTTGATATTTAAATTATAATTTTTTTTTACTTTTGATAGCATGGAAAGGAGGTATAATATCATGTATCATTATATACACCTGATGACTCATATGCCATGCATTATTACCTACATTATTTATATTAATACATGAATTATATGTATTTCCAATAATTTTGTGTGCAACACGGTTGTTATACATGAAAATGTGTTAGAGTTTATTTTAGGGATAAAATAATTTTAATAATTACATTTTATACTATAATATAAATGCTTTATTTCATATAGATTTATGATGGAACGTTAATTAACCAGTCATACCATGTTTGAGTCATATACCACTAGTTCAATGGGATGGAATGTCAGTTGATTTGTTTACATGAATCCTAATTATAATTTAGGAATAATTTACTATTATAAATTGGGAATTATAATTAATTTAATCAATTATTTTTTTAAGACCTATTACATCGTGATATCCAATTTAAGGGTTAGGTCATATTTACAAGACATACAAATTTTGATATATAGACTATGGGCCTTTATAAATAGGGAATGTTGATACATATAATTAGATCAGGATATCAATATTCATATAAACAAAAAATTACTTATATAAATTTAAAATATTAAATTAAATGGTTCTCATTAAATAGGGATTCTAATTGAAAATTAAAGTCTTTCCTCTAAACATAACACTAGAAATCAATATACTTGAAACCCTATGGTTTTATATCAAAACATTACCCTAATCCAACCTTAGTTGTGGGATATATGCAGTGTCTCATATGAGTTTTTTGACCTTCCATTTCACAAAGAACTAGCTTTAGGATTAGGATGATAGGTGTGACTCATTTATAGGAATACATTATACCTGTGTTTTTCTTTTATAATCTATCCTATTTTTTGTTAAATCTTGTTTAAGGTGTTAATTCACCACATATAGAGCTATGTCACCACAAAATTCTCATTTTGTGTTCTATGAGGGTGGTGATAACCATTCTCTGGAGGTGGTAGGACCGATGCTTCTAGTATTACCTCTTAAAAGGACACTAAATGTGCCTCTTGTTATTCATCCACTAGGCATCGATGCAGATTTTTTAGAAACCTTATTATAAAATATGCAGTGTGTGTAGGGATCTCTATGACCTTGCCCATCTATTGATGAGTTAGTGATGGAATTTTAATATAAATTTCCTCCCTCTTTATAGGGTTTTGGTGTTCCTCAGGTGGAAGAATATTAGCTGGAGTTCAGGTTATCCATCTTTGATCAATTGGGGATGCATCCATGGAGGAGGGTAAATATCACCATATATATTATTCATGAATCTGTTATATTTGGTGGGATTTCATCTCTTAGTATAATCACCATTAGTGTATGATCTGTGAATGCTTCCAGATTGTATTTAATGATTAATTCATTCTGGGGGCATTGAGAGTGGATAGAGATAGATAGATTATTGTCCTACATGAAGTTATTATGTCTATGATGTATTATTTATCTCTTTCAGCTGAGATTCAAAAAATTTCAATCAAAATGTCCGGTGATGATTTGAAGACTATGATATGGTTTGATGATGGGTTTTTGTATGACATATCATCATAGGGGAATCCATTTAGGTTCCCCAACATGTTAGAGATAGTGAACTAGGACCTCATCACTAAGCATAACCTTAGGGAATATCACTGTTTGAATATAGTTAGTTCATATTCAATGAAGGGAGGAGGTTCATGTACTTGAAGGAAAAATCCCTTTGAATCTGCACATAGTGGTAGCGCAAGTCATATATAAAATGCCAAAAGTTATGTGGTGTGTCACTAGTGTGGTCATCTAATCTATAAGAAGATTTAGTGTATGAGGGACCTAATTTCGTGCTTAGCCAGCAGTAGGATGGGCCGCCTTAAGTATTTCTTTCGAGATTTCAGAATAGTTCCCTGTGAGAAGGGATCTACACCAAAACCTCATTCGAGTACAGTATATGTAGCTCTATGAATAGTTGGGATATGGACTGCTACTTGTTGATTTGGCTGAGAGGGTGTTTATGGACAAAGTAGTCAAACATCATTGGTACATAACAAATATAGTGGACCGACACATGTTTGTCAGATTACATGTTTGGTATGCAATGTTTCCCATAGCTATGTTGTGTATCCTACTCTTGAGGACCAGAGTCCAAGTCCTTCTATAGTTTGAGGTACTATTCTAGTAGCCTCTATGTTTGTTTAATCCCATTTTTATATGGGATCTTTACAATACATTCTATCTGATGTATTTTTGGGGAGCCATGGGCAGTAAATGAGGTACTTTTGTAGTGTTATGAAATTATATACACTTCTAGTAGTGAGAGAAAGTATATTCTAGTGCAAGGATTTCCTCCTTGAGGTGGGAGGATATATCTTCCTTTAGAATCTAACTATCCTCATGATGACTAGCTTCAATGACAGTCTCGAGATATCTTAGTTGGTTTTGTACCATGTCCATGTTGATTTCTACCACCAAAGGGTGTATTTTACCTCACCTTTGGGTAGTTCCTATGTCCATAAGGATGAATGGATATCCATCAATGTATTTCTGGACCAAATAATCATGTCCATATAGGAGTGATAACCCAAATGTATAATCTATTATGACTAATAAGGGAACAAGATGTACAAAATTCCATCCTATGGTGGATCACTTTTTGGGATGTCTTCCCTAATGACTTCACATTCTTACATCCTTTGAGAGAGGTGAATTTTACTATCAATCTAGTTCTATGTGCAACACCAGTGTTTGTACCTTCTTATAGAATGAAACCTATAGAGATCTAAAAACTCAAAAAGGAGTTGGAGGACTAATAATATATGATTTTTATAAAGCCGAGTACTTCACCAGGGATTTTACCTATCCTATTTGATAATAAGTTTCACAATACCCTCAGGTTATGTGTGTATTATAATTGTTGAACAGTATTGTGCTAAATAACTGACATCCAAAACATCGTATAGATGACCTCCACTAGCTCCAAGAAGATAATATTTTCTCTAAGATCACTTTGAGATTCGGATGTCATCAAGTGCATGTGAGACCATCATATGTACCACATATAGAATTTTGGATAAAATAGTGATTCTATGAGTATTTGGTTTTTTCAGTTGGCCTTAAAAAACAGTATTTTTTTTCATGGATCTAATGAATCTGGTTTTCTACCATTATCTTGGTTATTTTGAGGTTTTATATATGAATGATATCTTAATATACTCTTGTAATCTACACATCTTTAAAAACATCTTGAGATCATTGTGAATATACTTGGAGTGAACTATATATATTCTAAATTCACAAAATTCTACTATTGGGTCGATATGGTTCACTTATTGGGTAATATAATCTCAATTTTTGTAATATCCATTGACCAAGATAAGGTGAGCATTACTATTTCCTTGGAATATCCAAATAATTTCATTGACTTTTATAGTTTATTTGGAAATGATAGTTGTTATAGGAATTTAATTATGTTTTTTTTCATACCTAGAAGCAACACTCATGGCCATGAATGAAAATGATGTTATGTTTTTGTGTTTAGATGAATGTGAGATGGCCTTGTATAATTTTATAGGTATAATAACATATGAATTGATCCAAATTCGTCCAGAGTTAGGGAGAAGGTAAGTTTTTTATTATGATGCATCATGAATTGGTCTTGGTGCAGTTATGATATATGGAGATCAGGTTGTAGCATACGGATTTCACAATTTGAGACCTCACAAGGATAATTACCCTATTCATGACTTCAAGATAGATTTTGTGGTTAAATACTTACACTTTTTAATGAATTATCTATTGCAATTATATTTCATTATTTACATTGACCTTAAAAGTCATAAATGCATTTCCATGTAGTGTAAAATGAATATCAAGAATCATAGGTGGGTATTGTACCTTCATTCATTTGACTTTGAGAAAAATTATACTCCTAAAAAGAGAATTGATGTATATAAATACTAAGACGGAAAACACATACAAAGGACATGTTAGAGGGTAATATTGAGTGGTAGTTGATATCCCTATTTTCTAAGATGCACCTTATTGTTTTGAAATTCCATGGGAAGTCAGTTTTTACTGCCTTGGAGGTAAATTCCTTCAGTCCAAAAGGTTGAGGATGGTACATCTTTCATATCCCATTGAGTTATTCCTAAGGGAGAGTGTATTAGATGATGATGTACTAATACCTTGGGTTATCAACATGGAAGAGATCATACACTTTATTGGATTAGTTTGGGTGTTTTTCAACTTATGGGAAGAACTTATACTAAAATATCATCCCTCCATTTAGGATAGCCACCCAGTGATTACAAATATATAATGAGATGTACATCTTCATTATTATTATTTGGGTATGAAGAGTAAAATAATAGGTTTTGTCACACGGTGTTCCACCTGTCAGCTGGTGAAGGTAGAGTATTAGTGTCCTACTAGAATTCTACACACTTTATCCATTCATATTTGGAAAGGGGGTGGTGTTACCTTTAATTTTGTGACGATATTTCCATGACGCCCACAAGTATGTCACACAATATGGTTTATCTTTGAGAGGATGAACAAGGAATCACACTTCCTACCTATCCAATAACCCTTATTACTTCACAAGATCCTAAGGCTTTATATTTGACATATTTTTCACCTTTACTGTGTTCCTTTTCTATCGTATCAGACAAATATGCCTAATGTAAATTTTGATTCAGTCAAGGGTTGGAAAATAATATGGTTCATCGGTACTCTTGACTACATGATATCACCCTCAGACATACAGTAAGTCCAATTATACAATACAGGTGTTTTAGGAAATGATATGTACATGTGTCACTGGATTTGGTGGTTATTGGGAGGACCACCAACCACTCTTTGAGTTTTCCTATAATAAAAGAATTCATGAATCCATTTATATGGATTTGTAAAAGGACCAATATAGTTGGTCTTTTCAGTCACCTGAATTTTTTTAGAGGGAGGTAAGTTATATATACTTGGACCTCATCTCATTTATGATACTTTAGAGTTGGTCCTGCTGATTCAGAAGCATATGTACATAGCTCAATCTAGACATAACACTTATACCAATCATTATCCCCATCCTCTAGAGTTCAAGGTGAGAAAATAATTCATCATATGAGTTTCTCATAGTTTGATTCAAATATTAAGTCAAAGATAGGTAATGATACCACCTTGTTACCTAATTCCTTTTGAGATCATAAATATATTAAGGTTGGTGGCCTATTATTTGATTTTACCTTAGAGGTGGCAGGCCACAAATAATTCCTTCCAAATATCACAACAGATCAAATACTACTCTGATCAATACCATTTTTTTATGATAAGGATATTATGATCATTGAAAATTTGGCCTTTGGGGACAATCTAATGCATATTCTTGATTAGAGAACAAAGTCTCTTCAAGGAAGATTAGTTCTTATGGTATGGGTGAAATGTAAACATTTTCATATACATTATGATACTTGAGATTGAGAGGGAAAAGACAATCTCTGTTGATGAAATTTTTCTTAGAGGTTTTTTTACTACACTTATAAGGGATACTCAATGATGATTTATCTTATGAAGGAAAGCATGTGACATTGTATATGCTAAATATTTACACATGGGGGTAATGATTTATTTGTGAGAGTTTGGTTCTTATATAGATCATAGAGCTCAAATATTTGGAGAGGCAGACTAAGTCACGTGTTTAGTACACGGTTAGTGTAAAATATTGGGCCCATCCATGTGGGGTGGTCCAGTTCTCTTTGTAGATTTGTATTCTTTATCCAAACTTTTCATCCCAAGATTCATGTTTGTTCATGTTATGAAGACCCTATGGAAGAGGATAATTTCATGGGCTTTTTATTTTTACTCACACCGTATGTTGAGCTCGTGTGATGGGTGCCCATGGGTGGCAGATTCCACATGGGTTGTTCTCATGTGATTATTCTTATTATGAAAATGACATGTCCTATAATGATCGATAACACTTTTCTTGATGGATGAGGTAAATTCCCTTTCTCCAACCCTATCTATCTCCTTAGTAATTTTTAATTTATTTGAATAAATGGTCAGAAGCATAGCTTCTGGATGGGTGTGTTTCGTTGGATTTTTGTTTAGTCATTCATCCAATCTTGAAATAAACCACCATTCATCTAATTGGATTCCTCAGTGTATGATCATTGATCTTCTACCTTATATTATTAGTTTAAATCTCCATCTTCTATGCTATTTTGGTGAATGATAATATGCCCAATTATCAATTCATTTTTATATATTGATTATTTCTCCCATTGAAACATGATTCGAAGGCCAAAAACTAATAATGGATCATCTACCAACCTAAGTTGGTGGTATAGTTTTTTTAACTAAGGTATCATTTATTTCATCATGTGTCATTATGAATCACATTAGAATTATCTGGTGAAACCTACCAAATGGTTAGTAAATTATATTAAATTATAATAATATAGTTAACATAATAAGAGAAACACATGAATTAACATCATAGGTTTACCACCCGAACACAATTCACCCCAGAGGGTTTTCCTTACACACAGTCTGGAGAGGCTCATGCCTTGAACTGATTTAAATCACAAATTGATGTGTGTGAGAATCCCCTAGTAATTAATTTAATGTATTTATTAAATTTTATGAATTTTATTCTAGTTAAACATATACTCTTCCTTCACGATGAAGAATATTCAAGGGTTTCGACTTAAGGATTACTTGGATTTTCTAGTCTAGTTTTATAAATTTCAATTTTAAAATGAATATCTACACACTAAAAATAATACTTGGTTTCATTTATAGAATAAGTTTGGTAGTCTCATGTGGATGATTCCTTATATACATTGCCTTTGAGAAAGACCCAGTTCACTAGTTGATTACCTTGAATGGGATTTGAGCGAAATGTTGTTATACCTTTCCATGAGTGATACTTAGATCCCCTTGTGGAATACAACTAATGGTCTCTGAGGGTTATGGATTTAAACCATTTTTAATGTAATACTTAGTTCCACTTAAGAATCAACATGGATTGACTATTATAGTGATGGGTACCTATAGTTCTCATGGGGTGATACTTGGGATCCTCTTTATAGATCAACTTAGATAGGCTTAAGATTCAATACTATTTAGAATTAAGGATTATTTTTTAAAATGTTTAAGAATTCATACTCTGAGCCAAAAAAATTATTGGGATTAGTACATGTTTACATATTTGTTCTAATGAAAATGTTTTTTTATCCATAAACATATGTTATCCAAACTATAATGAAAATATCAATATCTATATGTGTAAAAATAAGCATTCATTGATATACTATATCTGTATAGTTTGATGTTCATTCAGGTATATCTGGAATTAGACAAAGAACTTATTATCATTCTGATGTACTATCAGAAACCATGAAAAATGAGTTTTATTTATTAATTTTTCTACCCCTATAATTACTTGTACAATGATCATTTTAGATATAGATATTAGATAGTTTTGTACACCATTATAGGTGACCTACAAATTATATCTCACATACTATCCGGGAAACTTATGGTACGTAAATATAATTCATGATATGAGGATAGATAATGGGATGAACATAGGTTTCGATGTTTAATTTTCAGTTCTAGTAAAGAGTACGAGATCAATGGACTAATCATATTATTTTGATTCGAGTGGAGGTAGATTTTGTTATTCTTTCCTTTTTTTATAATGTTGTATATGAATGTACCCATGTTTGATATTTACTTAACTTTTTTATAGTATCATAGAATGATTATAATTTTTTATTGAAGATTTATTTAGACATGGAATTTTTATTTATCTAGATGATTCATTATCTTTCTACATGTTATTTATTTTTATTTCTATTGCTTACTGTTTTGTACATCATCGTTATACACTCTGGTCATGAGGGTATACTCTCCACAGTGCACCACTAAAACCCCCTACTATTAGTTGGACCCCTCTGGAATATGGGTATGAACTATTTAGGTCATTTGGTTGATTGGGATCAATTACATATGAGTGAAATATGTCTGGGACACTAAACAACATGGGGTGTAACATGTAACATGTCTCTAGGAACCAGAATTGAGACTAAGAAAGCTATTTTTACTTGAGTAACACTTTAATAAAAACCCGTTAAATAGATTTATTTTAATTGAATTTAAAATACCGTTATTAAAATAAAATTCATGTTAATTAATCTCATATAGGAATTATGTTCATGACATAAATTAAATTAGGTGCATAATACTAATCAGGTCCCAACAAAATGAATTTGACATAAAAACCCATAATTATTTTATCACACACTAACTGATATCATTAAAGAATATATAACATAATATAATATTAAAAAAAATCAAAAATAACCATTTTATAATAAATACTATAATTATCTATCCTGATAACATTAATTACATATAGTATATTATGACCATCTTATGTTAATTACATTGACTGTTTTGCGTATGATCAATACTTATGATATTGTTTACCATCATTTGAATTAAAATTAATTATTGACATATATTTTAGGATAATATATTATATAACATATATAGATTTAAAATGTTTTTATTTATGTCAATATTTTTTTTATGTTATGTGAAAACTGAATTGAGAATATAATATTTCAAAAAATATTATGGTCAATGATGATTTATTGATAATAAATCATGGACTTTAAATTAATTTAAAAAATATATAAAATGATACTAATTTGTTTGTTAAACTATAATAATATCATTAATCTATTTTCATTGTCATCAAGGATAATCTTTTATGTATCTTTCATGTAGGTGGTCTAACCGATGTAAAATTCAACACGATGCAACTTGATGGGTGATTTTGGTTAAGGAGGTGTTTCTATTGACATAATATCAATATATAAAATCATAATGTGTTATTTTTATTATTTAATATTTTTAACTTTATTTTAATTGGATTGTATAAATAATTAAAAACTATATTAAAATTAAAAATAATAATTCTCCACCAAAGCGATTATTTCTTTACATGCATGATTGATGTTCCATTGTTTTTATAAGTGGATTTAAATGAGTAAATAAGGGTGGTAAAATTAATGTAAAAAATTAAAATTATAATATTGATAATTAACTAATTATACTATTACGGTGAAATGTTATCTAGAAGAGTGATTTTTAGAATAAATCATAACTGGAAGATATTACTAATGTTGGAGACTTGATCATTCTTGAAGGTTTCCCTGAACTTAAAGGGAATAGGATAAATATGAGTGGCCATTTTATTAATATAGTGGGATATTGTTCGAGATAGAGTAAAATTTAAGAATTTATTTGAGTAATTCTAAGGTGAATTGTATTTTTAAAGGGTGGGAATTGGCTTGTTTTTATAAGTGAATGCAAGGGAACATTGGGAAACACCTCTAAATTTTTCAATAAGATAATTCACTTTTCAGGTTTAAAAGACTCAAATATTAAAAATTTGATGGCGAAACATTTACTGTTCTAGAAAAATTCAAAAAATACATTCATGGAACTTTTTTAAAAAAATTTGGAATTTTATGCTATGTTAAACTCAATTCAACCTTTAATTTTTAGTATGATAATTTTTTATAACTATAGTAATTAATTTTAAAAAAAATAATTAAAAATTACCGTATTATATAATTTCAATATTATAATTTCAATTTTCAAAATAAATATCAACTAAATTTTTTTAGGTTTTAAAATTTAATTTTAAAATAAAAAAACATTAATACATAAAACTTTTTTGTTTGAAAAATGAAATAATTACACATTTAAATTTGTATATATGATAAAATTTTCATGGTTATTAATTTTATAACCATAAATGAATTTATTATGAATTTAATAAGTGGTATTAGACATCAAATTAAATCCAATACCTATCCTCGCATTAAAAATACTTGATTTAAAGATAATGAAAAAAATATTTGTAATATTAAAGTAACATAATAATTTTGTACAAAATTTTTTTGGCATAAGTATGATATGTGAAAATAATATTTAAAAATTCATAATTTTATTCATTAATTCTATATTTTATTACATAAATTATTTTTTAATTTTTTTGGTTATTCTTTTAAAAGGATAAAGTCATGTTAATTAAAATATTTGTAAATCCCACATTTTTTGAATAAAAAATCAAAATTTTTATAAAATTTTAAAATATATGATATTAAGTGAATTTTGATGCGATGAATAAAAAAATGAATTTTATTTTATCTTATTAAAATTATTAAATTTTTAAAATTTTAATTTCATAGGAAATGAAAACTACTTTTATTGAAAAATAGTTTTCAAAATTAACTCTTTTTAACTGTTTATCAACTTGAGGTACAATTTTTAATTGATTACTATATTAACATAATTAATAATTAGATTCTCATTTATGCTAGATTATTTACAACGGGGTTTTTGTGAAATATATGTTATCAAACACATTGACTTACGTAGATAATTTCAATTTTAGGGTATTATATGTATTCTTTATACAATTATTTTTGGTTGTATGATCTTCATAGAAGATCATAGTTATTGGAATTGAAACCTTATATTAGTTTATTTACATTAGGTTTCATTACAATATTAATTTTACAAATTATATTTCATTTTTTGACCTTGTAATGTATTTCATTATGTACTACAATATTCTACCCTAATGAATAATTGTTCACTTTAGATCGATGTTTTTTGTAACACAGTCTATCAAACAAAAAATATTTATTTAAAGGGATATCTAAAATACATTTTTGGATGTTACATTTTTTCCACACTAAAATAATTTCCCAATTAAAATGTCATTAATCTAATGCAACCCAATGAATGTACTTTTTCTTTATTATATCATTAGGTTTCTATGTCGCTTCTTTAAACATATTATTACTTCAAAGAACATTCCCCAAATCATTTTTTCTCGTTTTACCTTATCAATGTAATCCAAAATGTCTTCCATTTTTTCCTCATATGAGAGACCATTTTCTATTTACACTAACTTTGGGTTAGTTATATGTGAAGGGTAATGTATTTAATGGGTATTGTCTCAGTGAATGGGTTGGCTAGGAATGTACCTATTATGTAGTTTGTTCTATTCAATGAATTATCCAAAAGATCATGAAAATTAATCATCATGTTTAAATAATGAAAAAAATGAAAATAGATAAATAATATTGAAATCTAGAAGAGATATATTTCATGAAAAATTTACAACTAATTTAATAACAAGAATTACCTCAGTCCTAAGACTCTTTCTTTGAAAATGATATTGATCATTTGAGCACTTTAATATGTTATTTTTTCTTTAAAATAAGATTATAGAATGTAGAATCCCTCTTATAGTGACCCACACATACACTAAAATATGAAAATGGTTTCATTGGAACTCATAGTGCTACCGTGGATGATCCACACATTTTTCATTGCTTATCTTGGTCCCAACACCATCTGTTTTGCTTGAGAGATAATATATCTTATGTTAGGATATGATGCATGGTTTTATTTTACTATAATTTTATGTAATATAATTGTATTTAATTTAAATTATATTTTTAATGGTTATTGGATTAGTGTATATAAATTGATAGTTAAATCTCTCAAGGTTGCAGTAGAACCATTTCATTTCTTCCAATAGAATCATGAGGTCCATAATGTTCAGAGAACTCAAGAATAATCCAGAATAAAGTATCGTAATGTGTATAACAAAAGTAAGTGGTTTATTTAAATATATTAATTGTATATCACCTATTACATTACACTTGGGGTCCTCTCTTTTATTTTTGTAATGTGGTGTTACTTAAAAAATCAAAGGGACTTTCATATATAATAATGTGGGTAATACTCTACACTATGCATCAAATATAAAATGAGTAAATCCATATAATATATATTTCATGAGTACTATTTATTAGGTAATATATAATTATTAAAATTTAATCTCATAAAATGAAATCATAATATTGTGTTGTCAGTTTAATATAATCTTGTAATTTTGGTGAATACAGAGGAAGTCATAATGATTTTTCCATTCAACCAAGAAAACTTGTTGGTTACACATTAATTTTTTTGTGTTTATTTAATATATTTTTTATAATATTTTTTATTCTTATATTTCATTAATTTTTCTAAATTTTAATTAGTTTGTTTAAGGATGAAAATTTATGGTGGGTAGGGTTATGGTCTTTCTTATATTCACTACTTTTAGTCAAGGGAGGAAACCTCCAATGGTCTGATTTTCCCTTGCACGAATCTACATTGAAATTTCACTAGATCAACGTGTGAGGTTTTGATGGGCTATTCATTGGTTCTGGTGAACACATGGTTATAACCCTCATCTTCTTATAAGCTGTTCAACATCTTATTTTTCATTTCTCAACACATCCTAGTTAGCTTAGATTTTTTTATCTACTTACATGATTTGAATTTTTATCAATGGATGTTATAACATTGGATTATGTTTATATATAAGTAGATAAATTTAATTTTACTGATTTTAGATTTTCCAGAATGATGTTAGAGTCACATCTAATTTAGAAGGACCTAGATCTTCTGATATTAGGTGTATATCTGAAGAAAATGGATAAGGCCTAATAAGAATAGTTGGATAAGAAGGTGATGGAGATAGTGAGAATATATTTGGAAAAGAATTTTTACATCATCATCTAGGAAAATAAAACTATAGTATTAATGGTGAATTAATTGGAATATAATAATAAAAATACAATATCCCTTAACAAATTTTTCATGATGTGGTGTTTTTTCATCTTAATGTTTTCAGAAGGAAATTAAAAGTTAGATCATGTGACTTGTTTTATCCAAATATAAGGGGTTCGTGAAATAGTTGAGGTAACATTCATAGATGTTGTATCTATACTACTTATATTTCATCACTTTTATAAATATTGCATTTGAATGTGCCCTCAATGAAAACTTCTAGTGGAAAAATAGACATTATGTTCGATCATATCTAGAACATAATACCGAAGAAGGATCTTTAGGGGAGGGAACATAATGTATCATCCAATAATTCATGTAATAATGATGAAATAAGATGGTCACTTTAGCAGAGATATAATAAGAAACCATTAAATATATATATATCATGAATGATGTTAGAGTAACTCAGTTTTCCCTAGACCTATATGTGGGCATTAGTGGAAGAAGCTTCAAATAAATATGAATAGAAAATGTAGTAAGGAGAACACTATAAAGAAATCATCATCCCATATTTTTAATTATATTAGTTAAATTGAATATAGTAAAAACGTTTTTTTATTTTCCATACATAGGTAAAAGATTGAATAATAAAATATAATGAATTTTTTCATTTAACTTGAGATCAAAGATGCCTGGTATATTATGTATCAATGAATTTTGGGAAATTTTCATATTGTAGATGATGGGTCACTTTAATATATTTTTAATGTATATTTAAATATCAAAATGAGTACATGGGGATTATTAAAGATCATATAAGTAAGAAAATTCCCTAATCCATGGAGAAATAATTATTGCACTGGAAAACATGAAAAGCTAGGTTTTGTAACTACCTTTTTCAATTGATTATGGAATAATATGTGAGCATATATGGTGGTTAAAAGTGGTGTAAAATTAGGAACTCTATATTTGATTAAAATAATAGATATAATTTCATTAGTTATAGTTATATCATAAGAAGATCCATAGGTATGGAATTGAAGGTTTAGTCCCCATAGTGATAAGAATATGTAATATGTAATGCTAAAATTAATACTGAATATTGGTCAAATTGAAATTAATTGTTATGAAATATATTTTATGGAGAATAATTGATGTTTTTACTAAATTTATATATATATAATCATGAAGCATGAAATTTAAATCTTGGGTACTCAAATGATTGTGGAAAAAACCCCGTTCTGTCACACAGAAGATTTAATTACTTTACAACAATTATGTATTATGAACATGAAAATTATTGGTTTAGCTGATAAAGCATAATTATAATATATTTATATTTCCATTAAATGGAAATATTTTTGGGAAGTTGAATGATCCTCAAGTTGAAGTGTCATCATATAGACAATGAAGGTGATTACACTTAATATAACTTTGAAAATTTATGTAAGAATAAAGGGATAAGGGATGATAAAATGGTTCTTGGGACACACAAATTGAGTGGAGTTGCTGAAAGGATGATTCAAAAAATTTCCATGAAAGCATGAAGTATGAGATAAAACGTATGAATGGATATAGTAATTTGTCAAGAGAAACTCAATAAAATGACAGATCTCGTCAAGTGGAGTTTTGTAGTGGCCCTAGGGTAGAAACATATGAATTAGTCATAGTCCTTTTAATCACAACAATGTGTTATATCAATCTATTAAAAAATATTTATATATGTGCATATTGATTCTATTGACCATGACAAGTTTGAATCAAAATAAAAAATATATTTTCTCATTGTATATAGAGATGAGAATTTTTTATCATAGATTTGGGATTATAAAATGTGACTCGTCATATGAAGTAATGATGCTCTCTTTAATGATATTTTTCTATGGGAGGACTGAATGATAGGAAAGAAGTTAAATGAGGAAATTTGAACATTTATTTAAGTATATTATAATTTAACTAAGAACAATGGAAGGTATAATAATTATAAGAACTAATTTTAGAATGATGAAAGCACTAGAGGTATATGGGTAAGGGATTTGAAAGAAATTCTATAAATTTCAAGTGTTTTTTAAGATCGAGTGAGATTTCTAAATGTTATGTCTTCAATGGAAAGATAAAATTTTATAAGTATAGATTAGTGATCTTAGATTAAGATATAACAGATAATTATATGACATATTTATAGTTTTTCTATAGAAATGAATTTTTTACCCTTAACACATGCATGAGATCCAAAATTAATGGAAGAAGTGAAAATATTTAATTATTAAAAATGGATAATGTTTTAAATCATAAAAATATGGATTCATTTAAACCATCTTATATGGTAATCAAGAAGAGTTGCCAAAATTTAAGAAGGCGCTATTGAATACGTGGGTTTCTGATTGAATGAAAATAATGATGGAAAGAAACATTACTGATAATAGTTGTTGGAAAAATGGATTTCAATAGATTGATGGGGTTGATTTCTTATAAATATTTTCATTATTAGTTATACATGTTACTATCTAATGATGTTGGGTATGTTGGAATAACAATTTATATATCCCAAGTATATCAAACCTAATAAAACATTACTTCTATTGAATTTAGAGGAAAAATATTCATAATGTAACAAGTAGGTTTCAGAGAGGTTGGGAACTAGATATTAGAATTTAAGTTAAAGAAAAGTATTTATGGGTAGAAAATCACAAAGATAATGAAATAAAATTTTTTGAAATTTTATTTCAAAATAATGATTCAAGTGGTGAAACCTAAATCATTGATATTACCAAAATAAATAGGGTGATGGGACTCTCATCATACTCATCATATACATTGATTACATGTCTTACGATAGACCATTGAAAAAAATATTTTTCAAATTGAATATTGATTTATCTGAATGATTTGAGAATAACTATTTCAATAAAGGCAATATGATATTTGGGATAAGAATAAAATGGATAAAAAGATATAAATATAGTGTTATCCTAGAGAGTCTACACCTGTATGGTCGTGGAAAATTATTGAATGGTTAGATGATATCTAGTATCTACCCCTATTACAAGACATTTCAAATTATCAATGGTTTATGAAGCAAAAAAATAAGAATGAATGTACATTGAAAAATATTTATTTACATCAGATATTAAAATTTTAATGTGCATGATGATTTTTACATAATAGGGTAACGAATTTGTAGTTGGGATTATTACTTAATTAATGTTAATCCCAAAAAGGGAACAATAAGAATCCATCGAGAGAGTCATTTATAACTTCAATAGAAAGAAATTTCTTACTCATTTTTTTGGGGAAGAAGAAATGTTTCAAGGTTTTGTGGATGTGGAATTCATTTGTGATATAGAGATTGGAAGTAGAAGAAATATTTTGAGGTTAATGAAGCATGAACAATGAAATATTAGATTTTTTAACAATGTAATATTGTTACATCAAGTATACTAATGTAGACAATATAGCTGTAATAGAATCTAATAATGATTTGGATTGGCCAATGGATTTTTTGAAGGATCTTGGAAGGAGTCAAGATAAAGAAATTTTATTTTTTGGGTAATAACTGTTAGATTCACTTGGATATAAATAATGTATTTTATGAAAAGTAATTGTTTATTTATTATAAGTAATATATCATATGGAATATGTTTTAGGTGAAAAACATAATCTCCATAAGATAATAAATAGCCCAAATGTATTGAACATATTCATAAAATTGATATTAGATGAAATTTTGAGGTATAATGATTCCAAAGAGGGGTAATTAGTGAATGAAAAGACATAAATAAACCCTAAATATAATACAAGGGGAATGAATAAATTTTTTTGTAGAGTTTCAGGGATTTCTGCAAAAAAAATTATTCATGTGGGAGATTGTTGGGATGTGATGAATGTTTTTATTTTAATATAAGTTCTTCCAATAAAATTTTTTATCATAAATTGTTTAGTATAAACTTTCAAGATTAGTGTATGGAAAATTATAGTTCAATATCTATATAATACAGTATGGCCATTATATGTTTATATCTTCTTATGGAAACAGAAATGGCTATAATTTTAGGTAAACTCAATAATTATCTATACTAATGTATTAAGTACAGTTTATTGAATCACATTATTGAGGTCAAGGGAGTAATAGTAAAAACTAGTAAAAATTTATTCAGAGGCCTTAGTATGAAATATGGAAGGTGGTATGACCTACAAGACAAACTATAGTTTCCTATAAAAGTTACTAGTTAGTAGTCTACAAAATACATCATAGATTTGAATAGTGAATCCTGATTTAATATTGTGCCTGAGTAAATTTTATATTGGATAAAATAATTATAAAAAGTAAATCTTATATAATATAATATTTCTAATAGTTTTTTTAGTTGAATGTAATATTATAATTTTATAGAATAAAAATAATGTTGTAGTGTTTCAGAAATTAACATAGGAAACATTTATACATCATTATAATCACTTGTCTTCATTTCTATATTTTATATATTTTGTTTTGTTTTAATTTTATTGCAATGAATTTACTGAGATTTGATTGAGTGTGTATAAGGTATAATTTTCAAAGTTTCTAGGTATCATTGAAATACTTCTGATATTATACTATATCAAGGGATAATACTTATAGTGTTTTTTTCCACTATGATTATCTACATTGAACTTCTGGTGGATCAACGTTTGAATCTTTAAAGGTCTATGGTTCATGGTTCCAATGATCACTTGGTTGGTACCCACAACCTCTCAAAATCTTATTCTCTCAATATATAGAGGGTGGATTGTTGCAGAGTAATTATATTAGTCTTTAGAGAAACCCTAGAAATTTTCTTTATATAGAAAATTTACTAGGGAGGAAATTCATTTTACATACTAAAATTATTGGATCATAATCCATGTCCATAAAAATTAAATAAAATTAGAATATATTGAGTTATGGTATAATATTGATAATTTAAAAATGTACCATAATCAAGTATTAAACCTACTATAATCCTCATATCAATAATATAATTATTATTATTTTCATGTCCCTACTTGTGCAAAAAAAAATTCATATTCTAAAATATATAATTCCATATTATTTAAAAATTTGTTAAAAATATATTATTTCCATTACTGAGCCTTAATTCAGAAATTCCATATTCTTTGGAACTTATCGAACATCAAATTATTATTATTATTCATTTGATAAATCAATATATATTATATTCCGTATTTTTCAAATAAATAAATATATTTTTTATTTTCATATCTAAATAAATATTTATTTAATTATTATTATTTTTTATTATATTTATAATAAAATAATAAATAATTAAATATTCCCTTTTATGGTCTTTTGAATAAATATTTATTTAATATTCAACTTAAATATAAGTACATTGATTTAATATTTTTCGATCAATTAATCCGGAATAAATAATATTCCTCAATCTTGAAAATGAAATTTATTCCAGTTATTTTACATACAATGTAATTTAACACATATCAATGGATATAGTAAGTGTGCACCCCTCTAGGACTTTTCATTAGTTTCATTTGGTGATCTTTCCCGAAGTCCAATATCTATGACATGAAAAACATCATGTTACCCATATAGAAATATTTTAATGCCCAAATAAAAAAACTACATGTGATTGCTCACTATGTAATATAATCCATTTTCATGATATAACTAATCCATTAGGTTGCATACTCATGTCATCAACCTGTGTGTTTGATATATCTTTCTTTGAAATATTTTAATGAATCCATCAATCACCATGAACAGAAAATGTTTTTTGATGTTTTCATTCCAAACTATCGTCTCCAGATATCATCTTCTATAAATTTCAACAAAAAATCATATATTTACTTACTCATTGATGTAATATAACTCATGAAATAGAAAACATATCCTAGTTTTCCATAATGATGTGTTGTCCCAATTTTGGGAATACACTCACGTATATAACTCGTGATATTCAATAATAATCTCAAGTCAAAGGATTATTATTCAAGTTAACATATAGTAATATCTAATGACATGTATACATGAAGAGTTTATACTAGAATGTTTGTCATCACAATATCTTATAGTGGATATTACCAAGTGAAATAATCATGAGATAAAGCCTCGTTCACATATGAGAATAAATAACCAAATAGTAAAAAATATTATGTGTCTCATCCTAGAATGATATCCAGATTGTAATACATAATCTTAATAATAATGAAAAATAAACATTAAGGTTATCATCATTCTAGGGAATTGTTATTACCTTTCAAACATGAACTATTCCATTAAATATTTTTAATACATGGTGAACATATGTATTATGACTAAATTTATCATCCCATAGATCTATGTTCATTGATATTATTTTCCAGAACATTATTTTATATTGTTAATTAATTATTAGAGAAACTCAATCCTTATTCATAGACATATTGTAAGACTGTGTCTATATTTTTTCATATTTTATCAATATATATGTCTTGAAAAAATTGTACACCACTAACTTATTGTAGACAGATGGTCATAATTCCTTATTGAATATTCTATGAACATTATTCTTTATTATATATACAAATGGATATGTTCAATTTTTAGATCATATTGTCCTTAATTATTGTAACCAACCCATTTTGGTGTTTCATAAAATAAATTCTTACAGGGTCTCCATTATGGAAATTTTCCTTGATTTCCAAATTCCCATTATAATTATTTTATAATGATTCTAGGATAAGTATAATTACAGTGTATTTTTTCATTATGATCAGTATAAATGTTTCATCATAGTCTATTAATATAAATTGATTGAACATTTAAATAATCAATAATATTTTATTATTTTCAGATTATACCATTCATGTATTGACTCTCCTGAATTCCTACCAATCGTATAAAATCTTGAAACATAAAAAAATATAGAGTCCTTGTGTTTTGGTACATTGAATCCAACAATAAATTCACAAATAATTTTCATTCTTTTCATGTTGTAATTTATTGGTTAATTGTGTGATAAATTATTGTTAATGAGTACAATATCATCAGTCTTCAGGAATATAAAACAACCAATTTTCTTTACTACCTTTTTAAGATTTGTTAATAGAAAATCTCCACTCTATATGTTTAGTAGAGTATGTGTTCCTATGAGAAATTATGAACATACTAATCCTAGACATCATTGATGTCTATCATACTCCCACTATCTAAAAATATACATTTTTTACTCTTTATATAAATATATTTAAACTTATGTAATATTTTTCTATCTTATCCATATTAATATCCTATGTAACTATAAGATAACAAAGAGATATTCATTTAGTATTTTACTAATGTTTGATTATAACTAAAGACAGCTCTTAAAAAATTATTGTCACTAAACTCTAGATACTAAAACTAAATTTTTCTTATCATATACAAACTAAAATTATATCCATTAATTAATATTGTGCACATGGTTATTTATTATGATCCTATTTGAAAAACATGTCTATGAAGAAATTATAGAAGATTTTAAATACATATAAGACATTTTCTATATCCCCTTTTACTATCATCAGAACAGTAATGCACAAGGTTCTATGATATTTGGATTACCTTCACACCACTTATTAATGATTAATGAATACATGGTTATGATGCACATTGAAAATCTCACCCAACGGATTGTATTACCTTTACCAATTGTATTTATTTCTTCATTAATAATTCCTCAAATATTCCAAAGGAATATCGTGATGTACATGAATTTAACTCTTAGCTTATCTATTAGAATAGTTCACATGATCATTCATAACTAATTCTATCATATTTTTCAAAATGCATTATTTAATAATGATTTTCATTTTTAAAACATGATAGTTAATTTTTCAACATACTTAGCATATTATCTCAAGATATACTAAAACAACCTTTTAAATATAGTCATGGAAACTAATATCATTTTTTCATGAAAAAGAATTACCTTTCCAGGACAATGTTATTTTAGTTTTATAATAACATTAATAATTAATTTCCAATTATGGATATATGTTATTACTAAATTACTAATCTATTAGTTAAATGTTAAATACAATTACAATATTCATTTCAAAGATGAAATAATGAATTGTTATGTAAAATTAGAGAGTGTTAAAAAATATTTTATAACAATCAATAAAAAAATATTTTAACTTGATTCCATTATGAAATAATAAATTCATGCACTTATCTATAATGGATTATAAGTGACCATTCCTAAACTCATTAAATATTGTACCTTATATAGTATAATATTTTTATACATCCTCATCCATGTATTTAAATATATATATATATTGATACTATTTTATATTTATTTCACAAGATTTTGAATATAAGTAATACCTATAATAATAAATATACCTAAATTAGATGTAACTAATTACATCTTTTCAATTTCATTGAATTTCCCCTTACAGTGTCCTTTCATACCACAAAAAAGATAATTATCCTCCTATTAATAACTATAATACCCCTTATTTCTGGTATCTAACCCTTTATTGAGGATTTTAGTGGGTTTAAAGTTAAGGGTGATGAATGGGAGAGTCGAGAGAACTTTAAATGATGTTTTGAGGTAAAGGGGATGTCACATGGGCGGCGCACGGGTTATCTAAACTGTGCGGCCAAACCGTGCGTATTTGGACCTTGAGACAGTAGCTTCCGCACGAGTGGTACACAGTTTGTCTAACTATGTGGAAGAACCATGCATGGAGTGTCTGCTGAGTTAATGTCTAATGTAAGGTTAGCACATTGTTTGTCTAACCGTGCAAGAAAACTGTGTGGCCACGTAAACGAGATCCTATAAATGTGGATCACACGCATTTTTTTTCATTGTTACTTTTTTTCTCCTAAGCAGCCCTAACTTGGGATTTTACTTCTCCTAAGGTCATTGGATTTTCTCCCATCATTCTGGAGGTGATCCAAAGGCTTCTCTTGGTGAATCGAAGTTGGATTCTTGAGGTATGTGATCGTTCTTCATCGTTCTTGATCAGTTTCTTAGATCTACTTAGATCTACTTCTCCTCTTCTATCAATTTCATAGATCTATGTCTGTTATGGGTAAATATAAGTGTTTGGATTCCAAATATGATCTGATTTGGTCTTGTTCTTTCTAGGAAAAGAGATCTTAGTCGGTTTTTTGATTTTTTTTGAATGCATTTTATTGTTAAAATCATGGAATAAATTTTCTTTAATGATGATTTATGGTTTTCATGAAATTGTGAAATCTTGGAAAATTGCTGTGCAAATTGATTTGGATTCATGACTTTAAAAAGTTGATTTTAAATTATGGATTTTCTGAAACCTTCAATGGTTTTATGAAAAATGGGTTTTCAATAAAAATGGTGTCTTATTGGAATGGTTTGATATTGAAATGACTTTGAAGAAATTGGTTTTCAATAAATAGGCAGTTTTATTGAAATGGTTGGAATTGGTTGAACACACTTGGTAGTTGACATGATGGTTCTGTGTGTTGAAGGGTATGTGGGATGGATAAGGGTTAGGGGTCTCCCCTATCGTGGTTTGAATGGATAAGGGTTAAGGCTATTCACCTTTAAACATTCATATTGCATTCGGGATGGATAATGGTTAGGGGTCTCCCCCATCAGTTTTGGGATGGATAAGGGTTAAGGATCTCCCTCATCAAGAATTCATGTGAATTATGGTTAGATAAGGGTTAGAAGTCTCCCCCATCATGGTTGTGATATATAAGGGTTAGGGATTCTCCCCTCTTTTAGGTAGTAGGAATGGTTTGTTGCATCGGATTGTGAAATGGTTGGGTATGCCAAAAAGGGAGTGTTTGGGAAATGGTTCTTAAGCTTCTTTGGTTATTTTTATGGAAATATATCTTGCTGTAAAATTAGTTTCGATTGCTATTGGATTTCCTTTGGTTATGAATGGTTTTGGAAACATGATTATATTTAGTGATAAACTAATTTTGAGAAAAAGTTTCATACAAACTATTTTTATATAAATGTGGCTTACTGTTCTATCCTAGTGGCATGAGTAGGGAAGTCATTGGGGAAAACCTACTGATTTTTATACTCACCCCTGTTTTGGCACGTTGGTGCTTTTTCAGATGTCATATTCTGGGACACAGGTATAGGTAAAGCATCTTATTCATAGTGGCTTGTGGTGATGCTCAGGAGATTTTGTGGAGCTTGGAGCTTGTAGAGCATGGAGTTATAGTGTCATTTGAGAGTCTTGAGTTTTTCAACTATTGTGTACTTTGATTCTTAGTTTTTTATTCCACTGTTGTGCACCATGATGTAGTTTGATATAAATTAATTGTTTATTGGACGGTCATTTGTTCATGTATCATATACTGAACGTTGTTTGGTTGGTTTATGGGTTATTTCATAAAGGGTAAATTGTTCCCCAACATGTATTTGAAACCCTTCAGCATTTATTTCCAGCCATTGGCATCTTGGGGATGTCGCATAAGTCCTAGTAATGACTTTTTGTACTCTCTAGACATTGATAATTGGCGGGTCATTAAAAATGGTATCAGCTTGTTCGGTCCTTTCCAAACAAGTAGTCATTGATGTTCTTGGTCTGGGAGTTGAAATTCATTATTGTCTATTCCTTGTGTTGAAATCTTAGATAAGAGTAGTATTGTGAGAACATGAAATGTTTAGCATAAAAGTTGTAGCTAACATGATTATGGTGAACATTAAGTTACCAGTGTGTTGGGTACATAAGTGTTTTGGATACACTTATAGAATATTGGGAAATAACATTGTCATGAGTTTATCCAATTAGATAAGCATGACTTGCATTGTAGTGGAATGAATTCCCACTAGGATTTTATATCTCATTTTGAGTAATGAGTATGTATTTTTTGAAAGGTGTGATTTTTTTGAAAAATGAAAAAATGTTTTTCAAGTAAATATTTCGAAAACTAGGTATTTTGTGTACTTTGAAAATGGGTTGATTTTCAAAATGGATGAGGAATGTTTTCAAAAATGTTTGAACATGGGAAAAAGGTCATTTTGAAAAAAATGTTCTAATAGATGATGTGATAGAATTTGAAATGCTAATACATCCGTTGCTAGAGAGTGATATTGACAGAGGTTTTTGTTGGATTAGAAAATGGAACCCGGTAGGCGTCATCAGAACTAACCCAATAAAGCTATGGAGAATGTGGATTCACCTTAACCATGTGTGAACCATGATATGGCTCAGAGTAATGTCTAGGATTTTCATGTTATGGATACGAGGAACCGGAAGAATGAACCAAGGAATGTGGATCATACCATCCAGTTCATGAAGCAGAATCCATCGAACTTTCGGGGTGATGCTGAACCCGAGAAGAAAGTGGTGTGACTAAGTATGATGAATTTTATCTTCTATTTTAATCGACACACCAGTTGAGATGAAAGTAAATTTGGTGACGTATATGCTTGAGGATCTTGCACATCAGTGGTTGGATTTAACAATACATGCAAAATTGGATGAAGGCCTTACCAGTGAGGATTTTGAAGAATTTATCAACAAAAAATTTTATCCTAACACATTCAAGATCCAGAAAATGATAGACTTCTTCAGCTTGAAACAATAATGTCTCTCTGTCATAGATTATGCTTCTAAATTCATGAACTTAGTCTGTTTTCCCCAGAGTTCGTGACAAGTGTGTCATTGAAGGCATGCATCTTCTTATTGGGAATAAGGTAACAGATTCAATCAAAGATTGTGGTGCTCTATATTACGGATTATACAGAGATGGTGAACAGAGTGACTATTGCTGAACATGATATCTCATGATCAATAAAAGGAAGAATGATGATACCCATAGGAAATGGTGGGAACTCAACCTCTGGGAACAAGAGGAAAAGGGACAGCTACTTCAATAGTGCAAGTGGAAATCACTATCAGACACCAAGATCAGTGATCCTTCCTCCACGACCCTAGAGAAAAGTTGGTTTTTTTCAAGATGGTTCACTTGACCATAAAAGGCGAGATTATACGGCGCAACCTAGAGCCTGTCACAATTTCAAGAAGATTGTGCATCTACAGCGCTATTGTATGATTGCACCAAGTTTGGGTGCATGTGACACTCTTCTGGCGTCGCAAGCATCATATGATTTGATAGGACGTGGACAGTAGAATCAGTCTCATCAATATAACAAAGCTAGCCATGGTGATTCTCAAAATACCATGACTCATCAACTAGGGAAATCTCAGCAAGGAAAAAAGGAGAACAGTGCAGCGATAAAGAAATTATATGGAGTTGAGCAGATGATGGTCGATGATTAGGCTTGACAATCTACGGTGAGGGGTATGATTCTTTTTAATTTTACACTTTTTCAAGGACTCTTTGATAGTGGTGTATCACATTCCATCATTGCTTCTCGTGCTGTTGACTTTCTATGTATAAAACTGGAAATGGTTCCTTCTGTTTTGAAACTGAAAACTCCTCTTAGTGAAAGAGAATGTCATGCCTTCGTGTGT
Organism: Viscum album; assembly: GCA_963277665.1. Taxonomy (NCBI): domain Eukaryota; kingdom Viridiplantae; phylum Streptophyta; class Magnoliopsida; order Santalales; family Viscaceae; genus Viscum; species Viscum album. Next base: position 862,753,121 of record OY728151.1, read on the forward strand.
AGATCATGTGCTATAACTGTTGATGGATCTGAGTTAAAATGGGGATTCTCGTTGTTGGACGTGGATGTCTATGACGTAATCCTGGGTATGGATTAGTTGAAAATGTTTAAGGCTCACATCGACTATTATAGGAGAACGGTTAGATTCATGACTAAGGATGACATCAAACATCTCTTTAGAGGAGAGAAGATGGAAAAGAATGGTGCAAACAGCTTGTTGACACTAATGGTGGGAATGACCTCTTACCAATTGGTAGCATTGAATTTTGCATCAGTGGAAGTTATTGAAGAAAATAGTTTTCCAGCTATTGTGGATCAATTCCCAGATTTTTGTCCCAAGAACTTCTCAGGGTTACCACATCTAAGGTAATTGGGTTTTATGATTGATCTCTTTCTGGGGACCAGTCCTATTTCTCTTCTGTATTATAGGATGGCACCAACAAAGTTACGGGAATTGAAACTGAAGTTAGAGGAGCTGGAAAGCAAGGGTTTAATTCAACCAAGTACTTCTCCAAGGGTAGCACCGATTTTGTTTATGAAGAAGGAAGATAGGACTCTTTGGTTGTGTGTTGATTATCGAAAGCTTAACCAAGTTATGATAAAGAATAGATATCCACTTCCATGAATTGATGATCTATTTGATCAATTATGTAGAGCTTAGTGATTCTCCAAGATTGACTAGCAATCAGGATATCACCAATTGTGAGTTCAAAAGAATGATATTCCAATGATAGCTTTCAGATGCAGATATGGCCACTACGAATATGTAGTCATGTATTTTGGTCTATCGAATGAACCAGTGGTATTCATGGATTTGATGAATCACGTATTTCAGTGATATCTGGATTATTTTGTTGTGGTTTTTGTGGAAGATATTTTGGTCAATTCAAAAACAAGGGCTAATCATGAGGTGCACCTAGAAACAATGTTACAAAACATGAGAGATCATTATTTCTATGACAAATTAAAATGTGTGATTTTTGGATATGGGAAGTATGTTTCATTGGCCATATCTTTTCTGTGAAAGGCATTTATGATGATCCTGAAATTATATAAGCTGTTATTTCTTGGAACCCACTGAAGACGTTGTTTGAGATACACAGTTTTCTTTGTCTAGCTAGTTAGTACCGACGCTTTGTGCATGATTTCTCATTACTAGTTTCACCAATGATAGGTCTGATTAAGAATAATTCTCTCTTACAATGAATAGAAGAATGTCAGAAATCCTTTCAAGAACTAAATGTTTGCCATACATCGGAACCTATCTTGATCTTTCCAAAATCAGGACAGGCGTATGTGGGGTATTATGATGATTCGAGATCAGGGTTGGGTTGTGTTCTAATGTAAAGAGATCATGTGGTTGCTTATGGTTCAAAGCAGTTGAGGGTGAATGAAAAGAATTACCCAAAACATGATTTAGAGTTACTTGTTGTCATCCATGTATTGAATATAGGGATACATTATCTCTTTGGTGAGAAATTTACTGTGTTTATGGATCATAAAATCTTGAAACACATTTTCTCACAGCGAGAGTTGAATCTCAGGAAAAGGAGATGGATGCAATATCTCCAAATGTTTAACATTGACTTGATGTACACACTAGGAAAAGGAAATTCAGTGGCAGATGCATTCAGTAGAAAGTAATATGCTCATTTAGTGAAAGAAGATTCAAAAGAATGGCAGTTGATGTCGTTATTTTCCAACATGCCTATGGAATGTTAAGACCGTGGTGATTTTGTTGTTTTCTTTTCAACTACACTTGTTCCTGATTTAGTAAATATGATCAAAGAAGCACAAACATCTGATATAGAATGTCTGGTTGTAAGTATAAAACCCAATTGTGGGGAGACCATTGATGGCTGGAAACTTGATGGGGTTACAGTTTTGTGTTTCCAAGATCGCATGATTGTACCTATATTTTGTCAGGAATAACTCCTTCATGCTTATTACCATTCAAGATGGGTTGTACATCCAGGTACACAGAATACATATAAGGATTTGAAGGCATAGTTTTGGTGGAGCAGCATGTAAAGGAAGGTGGTCGAGTTCATCTTGCAGTGCTTAACTTGTCAGCAGGTTAAAGCATAGCATCAGAGACTAGCTGGTATGTTATAATATTTACCTATCCCAGTGTGGAAATGGTATCAGATAGCAATGTATTTTGTTACAGGTCTTCCAAGAATGGTTTTAAAAAACAATTCCATTTGGGTGACAGTGGATCATCTAACCAAGTCATCTCATTTCATCCCTATTCGTGAAACCCATACGGTGGATGATCTTTCAAAAATTTATATCTGAGAAGTGGTAAAGAGGAATATTGTACCTATGTCTATAGTCTCAAATAGTGATCTGAGGTTCACATCTCATTTCTAGAAATCATTACAACATGCCCTGAGAACTAAGTTGACTATGAGCACGACGTATCATCCTCAGACGGATGGTAAATCTGAGCGAAAAACATTGGTAGATATTTTGCAGGCTTTTGTAATGGATTTTGGTGGCTCATGGTAGGAGAATATAACCATATTGGAGTTCTCATACAATAACATCTATCAAGTATCGATATTCATGGCTCCGTTTGAAGCATTTTATGGCCGTCCTTGTCATTCTCCACTTTGCTGGGTGGAAACTGGTGAAACATCACTTGTCGGATCAAGCCTCATCCAAGAAACAACAGAGAAGATCCAGTTGATTATAAAGAGGATGGAGATAGCTCAGAGTCTTTAGAAATCTTATACAGATCTCCATCGAAGACAGTTGTCGTTATTTGTGGGTGATCATGTCTTCTTGAAGATCTATTCAAGGCTTGGACATCGTCATTTCAGGAAGCATGGAATGTTATCTACTAGATACATTTTCCCTTTTTAGATACTGGAATGAATTGGAGAGGTGTCATATCGTTTGGTATTACCACCATGGTTTTGTTTAATGCATAATGTTTTTCCATGTATCTTATTTGAAAAAGTATCAGCCTTATCCTGACCATGTGATCAGATGGGATCACGTTGTCCTAGAGCCAGATGCTTTGTTGATACATATCTTGGTATGGATTGTGGATAGGTAATAGAAAGTCATGCATGGAAAAAGAATTGTTCTAGTGCGGGTTTTATGGTAGCATGGTCAGATTCCGGAAGAGACTTAGGAATGTGAAAAGGAAATGAAAGATCAGTGGTCAGTACTCTATTAGTTGGGTGAAGGTTTTCTACTTTCAATGGATAGAAAGACCAAAGTTGGGGAGAATGTAGTACCCTTATATTATATTATGGGACCCTTTCATGATTCTTTTAGTTTTTTTAATGTTATGGGTGACGAATGGGAGATTCTGGAGAACTTTAAATGATGTTTTGAGGCAAAGGGTATGTTGCACGGGGAGCGCACGAGTTGTCTAAACCATGCGGACAAACCGTGCGTAGTTGGCCCTAGAGATAGTAGCTTCTTGCATGGGTATCGCATAGTTTGTGTAACCCTATGGAAAAACTGTGCAAGGAGTGTCCACCGAGGTAGTGTCTAATGCATGGTTAGTGCACGTTTTGTCTAACCATGCGAGAAAACCATTCTGTCACTTAAACGAGATCCTATAAAAGTGAATCTCACACGTTTTTACCTATAAGTACCCAGTTTTTTCTCTTAAGCAGCCCTAACTCAGGATTTTTCTTCTCCTAAGGTCAGAGAAGGTTCTCCCATCTTTCCAGAGGAAATCCAATGTCTTCTCTTAGTGAATAGAAATCGGATTTATGAGCTATGTGATCGTTATTCATTGTTCTTGATCGGTTTCTTAGATACACGTAGATCTACTTATCCTCTTCTCTCGGTTTCTCTGATCTATGTCTGTTATGGGTAGATCTAAGTTAGTGGATTCCAAGTATGATATGATTTGGTCTTGATCTTGCTATGAGAAGAGATCTTAGGCCGGTTTTTTGGAGAACCGACCTGGGTTTCTTGAGTGTTCTTCGACAGTTGTGGTTTTCGTCAAAACCATTAAGGTAGAAGGCTTCACTCTCGACTCTTCTTGTTAAATTTAATTGCCATAGCTTCAAATTGGTTTTTTGTATGGATCTGATTGTGAAAATCATGGAATAAATTTTCATTAGTGGTGATTTATGGTTATGATGAAATTGTGAAATCTTGGTGAATTGTGGTGCAAAGTGATTTGGGTTCTTGAATTTAAAATGTTGATTCTAAATTATGGCTTTTTTGTAATTGTAAATGGTTTAATGAAAAATGGGTTTACAATAAAAAGATTTTTTTATTTAAATGGGTGGAGATTGAATTGACTTTGATGGAATTGGTTTTCAATAAAAGGGATGTTTTTTTTTGAAATGGTTTGAATTGGTTGAAGACACATGGTAGTTGACATGATGGTTGTGTGTGCTGGAGGGTATGTGGGATGGATAAGGGTTAGGGATCTCCCCCATCATCTTTGATATGGATAAGGGTTCAGGCTCTGCCTCGTCAAGCATTCATATTGCATTCGGGACGGATAAGGGTTAGGGGTCTCCCCCATCAGTGTTGGGATGGATACGGGTAAGGGATCTCCCCCGTCAAGCATTCATGTGTATTTGGGTTCGATAAGTTTAATAAGTATCCCCCATCATGGTTGGAATGGATAAGGGTTAGGGATTCTCCCCTCTTCCTGGTAGCATTCATGGATGGTTGCATAGTTTTGTGAAATGGTTGGGTATGCCAAAAAGGTAATGATTTTGAAATGGTTCTTAATCTTATTTGGATATTTTTCTAGAAAAATAAATTGCTGGAAAATTGGTTTCAATTGCTATAGGAATTCCTTTGGTTATGAATTTTTTTGGAAACTTCTTTATATTTGGTTATAAACTGCTTTTGAGAAAACTTTTTATATAAACTGTATTTATATAAATGTGGCTAACTCTTCTATCCTAGTCACATGAGTAGAGAAGTGTTTAGGGAAAACCTACTGAGTTTTATACTCCCAACTGCTTTGGCACATTGGTTCTTTTGCAGATATCGTATTTTTGGACATAGGTAAAGGTAAATCATCTTATTTCTAGTTCCTTGTGGTAATGCTTGGGAGATGTTGTGGTGCTTGGAGCTTGTGGAACATGGAGTTGTAGTGTATTTTGAGAGTCTTGATTTGTTCATCCACTATGTACATTGATGCATAGTTTGGTCTTCTGTTGTTGTGTATCATGATGTAGTTTGATATAAATGATGTGTTTATTGGTCTTTCATTTGTTCATGCATCATATAGTGAACATTGTTTGGTTGATTTATGGGATATTCCTTAAAGGGTAAATTGTCTCCCAACTTGTATTTGAAACCCTTCAGCATTTATTTCCATCCTTCGGTGTCTTGGGGATGTCGCTTAAGTCCTAGTAATGACATGTTGTACTCTCAAGCCAATGAGAATTGGTGGGTCATTACAATCACCCCTTTGAATTGGTTTCCCATATGAAATTTGTTATAAAGATACTCGTTCTTTTTAATTTTTCTTGTTTTGCTAACCCATTCTTTTACACCAACCCCCATAAGGAATGTGGAACCATATTTAAAAGAATATTTATTTATCTAAAAAAGGTTTTCAATATGATATCAAAGGGATTGTATATATATTTCATGCTATAATATTTTAATAATATTTAGAAACTAGGTTATAAGTATAGTAATATGATATTAATGCATGATTTATTATCCAAATATAATCTATAATTTTCTAATATAACAATTCCCTTTAACATGTTCGAGATATAATCATTATCATGTATCCTATTTTCTAGTTTATAATTATATATTTTAGTGTATGTTTCATTTCTCATTATCCACTAATTATCCTTTTTAATATAAAGAATATTATTCAGGAACTAAAAATCCATGTCCTTATGTTGCTTCATCGGCTCTTGAAAATAAATACAGTAGCATGATGCAATAGAAATTAAAGAATCCTTCAAGGGTCACTTAAACAATCATTTTCCCCTTCACTCACTAAGTGGTGGGAAAGAGAAGGTATAGGGGATTTTGACACAATGTAGTTTCCCTAATAAAGTTCTATCCCACTCTAGGAAATAATTTGTAGTGAAGATATACTAAACGATAATAAATGATCATGGTGTTCATATGTATTCACATTCCATTTATTTCTACAATAGTTAAAGTTGATTTTTATTACATTATCATTATTAACAAAATATATTTGATGAAATAATTTAATGAAATATTTAGTATTCCACTATTTATTAAACCCACAATATCCCTCATAATTATTCTTGAACTATCTAAACACATATAAGTTGTAGTATCATGGATCCATATTTCCTATATTGAGACCAAGATAGGGGTATAGTAAATTATACAAAGGTATTTAGTTAATAGTTCTTACCAATAACAACATTGATGCTCTGTAATCTACTGAGTGGACTCCCTAATCCTAAAATATGATTTCATATTTCTTCAACACATTCCTCCAAGTTTCACCATGTCAACAAATGGATATTCAACTTGATGAAAACATTGTTAAGCCTAATAAAAATAATCATTATAACTCTTCGTTATATTTAATTTTCTTGAATATGTACTTACCCACATGCAGTTCTTTGTTACTGTTTAAAATCAAGTAATACAAGGCTTTATAACTTAAAATTTATTGGAGGGGGTATTTTATTATGTGTAAATTTAATTAATTTTTTATTATTAACTAGATTTTAAATAATTAATTTAACAATGTATTTGATAAAATAATTTACACATATTCAATTTATTTTAATTTTTTCTACATATTTTATTATCATATTTATATTCTAGGATCACATTTTTCATTAGATAAAAATACATCACATAAAATATTAGCATTCACTTTGAAAAAATAATATAAAAATATTGGATTGATAATATGATTTCTACTGGTCAATTTATCAATCTGGCGATAAATTAACTTTTGGCCTAGGGGTATAAATTCCATGAGTTGATCTTTAATAGAGTCAAAACATTCCACTATCGAAAGATGCTTATTATTTCATAGTTTCACCTCATCAAAGGTTCTAAACCACCTCATCTCCTTCGATATTTATCGTTTACACGTATTTATACATGTGAATGTAAGGGAAACAAGGGGTATGTGACACATAAATTAACTATGGAGAAGTGGGTCGAAAATGGGAAATCAGAGAGTAATAAATTGAAGTTCACCATATATAATTTAATAAATAATTATCACATATATAAATATATATAATATTAAATTAAATAAAAAATAAACCCCAACATTGGTTGATTAAGACCATGATCAGTCACATACATTCAATAATATCTCATTCTTACATTTCCAGGATTCCTTTCAAATCATTTCTTAACTTATGATAATATTCTTATGAGTTAATAGTTAATGATCTTATTGATTAAATACTTATTTATAATATATATTAATCAAATAAGTTCTAGATATACAAAATATTTACATCTAATATAATTTTAAAAGAAATTAATTTTATTTAAAATTAATTAAGTAAATTGGGAGTACTAAGAGGAAACCTATTTTGTACCCTAATAAACTAACTAGAATCGTTTTATTAATGTATTGTTAAATTACACGGAATATATCATAAATGGAATGATATTTAATTACACAAAATGTAGTGTTTTATGTAAATTTGAGTAGTCATCTTAGAATTTATGACACATTGAAAATTTTTAATATATATTGTTTGTATCACTATTAATTATTTTAAATTTCAGTATGTGTTTAATAACTATAAAAAATGTGTAGTTTCAGAATTATCACAAAAGAAATAATAAGGAATGTGAAAATTTTAAAACCATACCACATGATTTGTACACCACTACAATCTTTGTAGTTTTGGTTAATTACATACTTAATTTTCATTACATGTAACCTGTTTACAAGGGGCACATTCAGGATCAATGTGTACTCTATATGAATGAGTATATAATTACCTGAAATGTATTTATTTTATTTTCATCTAGCATTATGTTCCTATGTAATTGACATGTAAATAATATGGGGTTATATTTTTTTCAAATGGAAGGTACCCCAGCTTCACATCATTTAATTGTGGTTGTGTTATGTTTCTCTGATAGAATTCAACTCACAACATGTAATAAATTACACCTTGTTTGTATCAATTACACGCCTCATATGTTGACCACATCACCAGGGTAAAGTGTGGGCTTACAAGGCATTTATTTTTCTTACACACAGGGTAACACTTCAAAATGTATGCCATACTGGTGGTCCATAAGTAATGTGATTAAAAACATTTAACAATCCCCAAAATGAAATTCCATGATTTGTGAAATCGCGTACATATGTGGATGGCCGAGGCCTCCTTGAGTGTATTTATGTTACACTCTATTTAATCGATCCAGATATCCATAATATCTAGGACCAATGGATTGAATCATTATGAATTCTTTATGTGTTTATTTTTATATGATAGTGAATAAACTCATTATCTAGAATTAATGGATTAATAATAAAAACCAAAATTGAAAACTAGGAAAATAATCATGATTTATAAATAAGTAAAATTAAATAATTATAAACATGATAGTGATCTCTTTGACCCCAATTGAATGTTCTAGATATAGTGGAAGTAGTGGTTTTTATCGTACCCAACCAGATTTGTTTTGTTAAGTGAACCATCAATAATAACATGAATAATAATCATCATGACTAATGGTTGTACGAAAATATTATAGATAAAAATCTTGAAACCAAATATATTGAATCATTTATGATATATTTAGAATTAATTTTATAATAATAGTTACCATATTTTATTGTCTCTTTCTTCGATGAAGATATTGATTTTTTGAAACCTTGTTCAAGTTGTACAATTTGTATACTAAGAGGATCTGAAGTAGATTATATCTTTTGGTGATCCACCCATTCTTCAAAATCTCTATATTACGTCATTGGAACTCATATTGGTCAAAATATTGATCAAGAAGTCTTGGGTTTTTTCATATTATTCATAATAATATTTATTCGTGTTAGTGGATTATCTCCCATTGTCTCTAAATATATATAGGGAATAATGAGATGAATGAATTTTCCCCATCTTAATAGAAAACCACAATTTTTTGTGATAGATATAATTATATAGGGATGATATTCAATGTGCACAAAAAAATAATTTCACCAAAATGCAACATAGTAGAGGTGATATAACATGGGAATATAAAGAGATAGGATTTAATATTGATAATTACACAAATTCCCTATATCAAAAAAAACATTATATAATCCCCATTCCAATAATAATAAAATTATTATATTATAATTCCACATTTCTTCTTGAAAAATTAAATATTGTTTTATAAAATAAATAATTCCATAGTTTTTTAATTGACGATTTCAATTATATCATTTCTATCACTGGACCTCAATTAAACAATTCAACCGTCTTGACATTTAACCAACCTTGAATAATAAATATTACTCATTCAGTAGATAAATAAATATTATATTCATGGTCAATAAAATAATGTTATTTTTAATATTCATGTTACAAAATAAATATATATTTAATAATAAATATTATTTAGGAACATCCAAATAAATATGGAGTAAAATAAATATTCCATTATATAGTTATTTGATTAAATATTTATATAATATTCACCTCACATATAAATATGGTAATTTCATATTTTCATTCAATAAATATTGAATAAATATTATTCCTCGATAATAAGAATACCATTTATTGAAATATTTCTATATTTATATTATCTAACTAAGATCTATAGATACACTATGTATATGACCAATTAAGCCTCTTTCTCAATAAAACTAGAGCGAATTCCCCAATGTCTAATATTAACATATGGAAACATGCTAAGGAAACCAAAAATTAATTATTTAATGTCATAATAAAAATAACCACATCAAAATGCTCAATATGTCATATAATCTCTTTATCCAGATTTCTCAAACTGAGATGGTTTCATACTCATGTCAATAACCTATATTCTCAACATATCTTTTGTTCAGTTCTGGAAATGAACCTATCAATCACATGTTTATGGAATTTGAGTTCATCAATTCCATTCTAATAAAAGGGATATATATATATTATTTCATAAATCATAATAGTCAAATGTTATATTTATTTATTCATTAATGAAATACCACTCTGGATGTACCCAATGAATCATACTTCATCAAGAGAAAAGGTTACCAATAATTTGGGAAATAAATTAAAGTATATATCTCATAATATGAATTAATAATAATCTAAATCATAAGTATCATTTCACACATTCATGTAAATAATATCCAGTCAATAAAAATCATATTGAAATATTATTGGTGGGTGTGTCCTCGTCATCTCCCATATTAGAGATTACCAAGTGATAACTTCATTATATGAATCTTTTTCTACTTATAAAAACCAGAACTATATGATCAAGCATACTATGTATCCCATCATAGAATGTTTTCTTGGTCATATGACATAATTTAAATAATATCTTTATTTCACTCCAAGGTTCTCATCATATAAAGGAACTCTTATATCCTTTTAATGTGATAGATACTCAAGAATATTATCACACAAATGATATGAAAAAAATAATAAACATGTCATAACATATTTATAAATACTCATGAATTTTAATATACAAGATATCTAAAGTAAAAAAATCGATGGTTCCGTATAACCAACTATAATAGTATACACCTTTTTAAAATTGATACATGAAACACGTCATAAAAATAGGAGAGGTTTGGTGGAAGTGAAAGGTGATAATAAAATATACTAGTATGATCAATGATTATGAAGGGTCCATTGTATCTAGGTATTAAATTTCAATTATTAAAAAATCTCATAACACTCTTCTATGGAAAAATTCATAGGAAAACCGATTCACTAACATCAAACTCCAAATCTAACTAATTATTATAAATTTATCTATTTTTTAATCTCTAAAATTTTGGAGTGTTTTAGAATAGTGTTAATATTATATAGAGTTTCTTAATAAGAATACAATCATATAATATACAAATCTCTAACATCATCCATACAAGTTTTTGTTCTATTCCTCTTACTATAGAGAGGTTTATATAAAACTATTTTAATCATATAATGGAAATAGTTTTTATTTGAGAACAACAGTAAGGGAAGGTGTTGATCCTAACATCATTGGAAATCAATTAAATAGGATCCCAACATTTATTCCATGGATCAAATAATAATTTTATATTTAATTTCATATTGACAATAGTAATATATACTAATGGTTATTTATTTGTCTAATTCGTGATGAATACTACTCTAAAAAATCAAGGTAAACATCAGATCCTAATAATATTCAACTAAGAGTGGTATTCTATATAGCCTTACCACATTATTTATATATATCCTAGAAATTTGATCAAGATAAAAATATAATAAAATATTAATGAAATTTTTGGACATCATAAAGAGATCAAAAACGACACAAACGAAATTATTGACTTTAGTGTCCTTAAAAATATGTAAAAAAATATATGGGGAAGTTATCTCATTTCCATACATGTCTGGGTAGGGTTTTTATCATCCCATTATTCATCTTTAATATTAAATTAACATGATATAAAAAACCATGTATCAAAACTATACTCAATGATATATCCCTTCATGTTTCCCAACATGATGTGATACATGAGATATATATATGTGTTTGTGCTTCCAAGAAGGATAGAGAATGAGGATCTATTTTAATTGTCCAAAATATATTTAATCAATTATTGTATTGATGGTAAACATATTCATTGACTAAATATTTCAATTCAATCATTATCAAATTTTAAATCTATAATAATTATTACCTTGTTTTAGCACTATATTCTCTTTTTACACCTTCTTGATCGTTACATGGATGGAAGGTTCATCAATAGTTAATGTATGGTAAGATTTATCCCCATCCCTTATGATTCTTAATTCCACCATTTTGGGGTCAATTTGTATTGCATCTCATTAAGTACTCATCATGGATATAGTAGTCAAGCATTCCTATCATAGGGAATGGGAGAAGAAAATTTATTTTCCTAATATAGAACAGAGGTTGAACAACGTCATCTCAAGTAAGGATCATTCTAATCTATAGAATTTCTTAATCTAATTCACATAAAATACTTTTTTCATTTTTTTAATTTATTCTATAAAATAAATTTATTTTTAGAATAAATATGAAATTATAAAATTTATAATAACATCCAATGACAAAATCTTATTAAAAAGAAATCAGGTTCCCTCTCTATGGTTTGGTTTATGTGTTCCATGATTCTCAATTTAGGTGTTTAAATTTAGTTTAATAATTCAACTCTGAGATCTCATGGATTAACTAATATTATTTTATTTAGTGTTGTAAAGTAATTAATACCTTCTTAAATCATAATTCTACATATTCCTATAAGTAAGGTTGATGAAAAAACTCAATTAAGAATGTGACACCTTCTAATACCAGACTCACTAATATATATTTTCATCCAATAAATGGATCAAATTTATAACATGACGATATTATTTTTATTGTAAGTGAGGGAAACTATTTAAACAAATAATATAAGTTAGTTTGAGGATAGTTTCGTAGTGTGAAACTGAAACACCCAACATTTCAATCTATCTCCCCAAAAATTTAAATAAAACCTACTAATTTACCTGGAGAATGAATGGATACACCATTTACCTCCCTTAGAAAACTCCTTTGGTAAGGCCTTTATTTTTTCAGGTTAAGAGGTCAGTTTGGAAATATAAAAAGAAGAATAAAAGAAGATAATAAAATATAAAGAATAAGTAAGATAGAGAGATATAAAAATAGAACAATAAGAAGAGGAGAATAAAATAAAATAGAAAATTATTCTAAGACGAGAATATAAAAATAAAACACATAAAATACTCGAATAATAATATATTAATAAGAAAATAGATAGATAGTAATAAAAAATAAGAGAGAGATAAAATGCATTTAAAATGGAAAAGGTTGGAACAAATAAGAATAAGAATATAAGAATAAAAATAAATAAAAAGAATAAACACAATAAGTGAAGGGGTGGGTGTAAGACACATAAAAAGAATGAATGTAATTAAAATAAGAGAAAACAAAAATTAAAAAAATGAAACTAAAATAAATAATAAAAAATGAAAATGGGAAGGGAAAAAGTTTCATGGCTTCGACTTTTTCATATAGTGTATTGAAATCCCCCTCAGTGGTCACAAATGGTCTATTATTATGGGAAATAAGGACTGCCTCACCACTTTCCTCTAGTCGAGGGAGATATTCCCAAATACTTGGTGTACCTCTTTTTTTAAACTCCCACATGATTTCATGTTTCATCATAGAAACACCTAATTAGAGCGGGTGTTCAAACATTGAATCATCTTCTAGAATACATTTTTACAAAAATGTTTTCCAATCATTCATCGATTAGGTTCATGATTATATATTAGGTTGATGTGGTAGTCCTTTGGTAGTGGTAGTGTAGAGTTGCACGTGTACATAAGGAATCCTATTTTATTCATCATTAAATGTGGCTAAGTGAACCTTCATATAATCGTAATGGAGGTCAGCTGAGGGTCTAGAGATGGTCCAAGGTGGATTGGAGATTTTGTGACGGAAGTGGATCTCGGGACTGATCTCTCATGGTGTGACAATGGTGGTCACTAGGTTAGAGTAGTGTTGGCTGGTGAGTGGAGAGCGGTGGCCAGCAGCAAAGAGTGGGGGTGGATTCTATCTGATTGTGGGTGAGTATAGGGTTATGGAAAAATGAAGCTACTTCAGAAAGTATGAACATTATCAATGATTTTCCAATCCCATTAGAAATATATTTTCATGGAAGTGATCATTTAAATATCAAATCCTCGTATCTCAACCTCAATAAAGTATATTGGGTGTAGGATGACTCTTTTCAGCACTAAGGACTCTCTAGCCACGGTTTGGATTTCCTACTACTACCTCGTGGTTTTTACCACCACGGGACTCTATACTTCTATAGGCCTCAACCAACCTCTACTCCTCATGGTATTGATCCCCCCAGGCCACCAGCATAGAATTGATACTCTTATGCTCGGTTGGATATAGAAGGACCTCCTGGTGGTTTGTGTGACCAACCGACCCCCTTGGGCTCACTAAGCGGTTTGTGGTCCTTAGTTGAAGGCAATCTAGGGATTGTCCCGTTTTTTTGGAAAATTAAACAGCTAAAAAATATAAACAGGTTAAAAAAATTTTGAAGCATAATATCCAAAATTTTAAAAACATAATCTATTCTCCAAAGACAAAAATCATTATTCATTTAAACCAAATCATGTTACACATTTATAAATACCTAATTTGGACTCAAACATTAAATTACAAGTGAATTATAATTAAAAAACATTAGAAATAATTCAAATATATTATAAAATGCATAATATATTAGTGTTCCAAGTCATATGATCATTCTAACATGACGAATCATCCACCATTTGTTTCCATGGGAGGTAATGTAGTTTTTCAGTTCTACTACATTATTAACTCCAACCATATATTTTGGAACATGTTAAACACTTTATGTCTAGATATATAAATTTGGATCATTTGATTAGTGTATATTTAGTAATTTTAATTGTTGAGATAGTTCATTAATAAAAGCAATAAAAATATGACTTATATTATCTCTGGATCATTCATCAGGTAATTTTGATTATGATCTTATAATTAGGGAGTGGAATAGTCTATCATTATATCATTTTTCTTGAGGAAAACTCAAAATCCCTTATTTGATGAATAGAAGTATATAAGAATATTTATACACTATAGGTTAGTGTGAGTACATGTTTAGTTACAACCATTTTCTTAGGTTCCTTAAAATTTTCATAAAACTAATCTCATCTAGAGGAGTTTGACTCTTTATTATGCTAAATATATTTTTAAATTTGCTGACCATTATAAATTTTTTACAAAACATTATTATCTTCTATTAAATCCAAGAAAATTATGATTACATATAATATTGTTTGTTATAGTCCATTCCTTAATTAACACTTAATTTTAAGAAACCACATAAATACCCTAACATAGGATTACAGGACCCATTAATGATAATTTTTGTACCCATAATTCACAATTGCAAAATTTTTCATATAGTTTCTACTTTCTCAAGGTGTTCATCACAATCGCCCAATTATCTTTATCTTCTTCCCTCTTCATTTAATATTTGATAATATCATATATAAATACAACCATGAATTTATCATTATTATATATAAATATTTTTTTCATCATATTTGTAAATATTGAATGAGATTTTTCGATTCTAAATGGAATCACTAGGAATTCATAGTTTCTACATCTTATATGATAATTGGTCTATGGTACATCCTCTCTTTTTATCCTTAACTTATGATACAAATATAAAATATAAATACAAGTTTAGTATTGATCCCATATCCTTTGATAAAACCAGTCATCAATACAAGGTAGATAATACTTGATCTTGACCATGATCTTGTTAATTTTATAATAATCAATGCAAAGATTCATCGATCAATATTCATTCTTAACAAAGAGAGATGAACAATACCATGGTAACACAATTTGATTTATAAATCCCTTATCTCAATTCTATCAGGTTTTCTTCTTTAATTCCACTAATTTAATCAGGGTAATTCTACGAGGAGTCATATATGTTTACATAGAACCGGATTTTAGTTCAATTAAAAAATGACAATAAGATTTAATTGAAGAAAAAATGTATTTATGTAAATAAACAATTTATTAAGTCAAAATAATTATATTCTTATTAGTGAGTTTCTCCCCCCCCCCCCCCCACACTAATTGAGAAAAATACACCTCAAGATGGGCTATTATGACCAATATAATGAAAGTAAATTTCACTTGATGTTTATAGTAAACCTCAAACATATATAAAATCCTTGGCTGATTTTGGATGTTAAATGTAATTTACTTATCCAACAAATTAATATTGTTTCCATGTAGATAGAGAAATTCCATGCCCAAAATCACATCAAATTTTATTGATGGGGGATAATAATATTATTAGCAATCTCATTCATGAAAAATTGCATCGGAGAGTGTCTATTAACATATAATGTAATAATCATTCAACTAAGATGTTTCACCAACAATTTAATATCATTCCACTGGGGTAGTGATTTTATTCTTTTAGAAAATATTATAGATATAAATGTGTGGGTATAACATGAATCAAATATAACATTTATAGTTCTTGAGTGGATAATCAATGTACCTTTCCCTACATCATTTCATTTGACCCACTTCAATAGTAGTGATTATATAGGCCTTCCCTTTCCCTCATGTATTTTGAGGATAATAACACTAATTGTCATCATTTAACCATTTATTAGGGTATTGGATGGCATAATTTCTATATTGTTTTATAATTGATGCATTAGAGTTTAGGCGGTACATGATGCTGATATTTAATTCCATCTATTTCATTAGTTTTCCTCTTCATAACTCTCTAGTATTCAAAGGTTTGATGATATTAACTTCCATACTAGAAGAATTTATATCTTTCTTTAAGTTATTTCCCATTTACTTCTTCCCACTTTTTCAGTATATAGGAAGATGAATCTTCTTTACTCCATGGTTTTTATCATTTTTTTTTACAAAGTATTAATTTTTTTCTTCTTGACCCTAAAAATAGGAAAATAATAAGTGATTCTAATATCCACTTCCACATTGAGAGCTCGTCAAACTAATTCTTCATAGATTCCAAAGTATTTTCTATACAAAACCTTTCAAATAAATCATTTTAATCCACTAAATAAATGGTCACTTGGGATTATGGGGTCATTGATAAAACTATAATCATATATTTAAATTATATTGAATTTTTATTCATAATTAGTAATTGATTCACCTTTATTTTACATTAATTTAAAGATTTATCAATGCTAGAATAAAGGGTTTGCTGAAAATATTTATTGAAAATATCAATTTAAACTCATCTCATTCCATGTATTCATTTTTTTCAATTTTTCTTATTTTATTGATTAGGATCCACTATTTATCCACCTCACCTTCTAAATGATAAATACATAAAACAACATTTCCATGCTTTGGGAACTAGAGAACAAATATTGTATTTTTTTGTAACGATCCACTACTCAGAAATTATTGGTCCAAAAGACTAGTTAAAGTTGTTTTATTGTTATGTATTTAAATAATCAATGGAGTGTAACACCATGAATGTTTTGAAAATATTTATCTTGAATTAATTAAATAGTTTTGATATTTTTAATTTCATAAAACACTAAAAATAGTTTTCGTATATTAAAGAACTAAGTTTGGATTGTGTTATATGAAACACTATGTTAATCATTAAATAAATTCAATACAAATTTTATATTTCTCAATATAGAACACTTATTATAGCTTACATTACATGAAATAATGAATTTCCTCGATGGCTTACGTGACAGGCAAGATCGAGTTTTACCAAACAATCATATACTATTTTAAAATATTATTATTTAATATTCTAAGATATAAAATATCTATAAAGTATGAAATTATGAATTTTATTAACTAATTTATGAAAATCTATGGTATAATTCATTGGTTAAAAATTAATTTGAAATTAATATAAGACCCAATTTAAAATAAACTTAATGCTTTTATAAAAACTAATTTTATGATCACAAAGGAATTTAATAATAATAAATTGTAATAAATACTATTGGTCAATTATATTAATGAAATATATATTTTATATATTCAATAAATATTTTTTACATTCATTGTATAAATTTTATAAGCAAATGATAGGAATAAACCCAATATTACAAATAAAAACAAATATCTTTATAAAAGTAGTATTATTATAGTTTAATAGACAAGATATTTTAAATCTAAATTTTTAATATTTTATAATGTTTTTCTGTCAAAATAAACAAAATTTTTGAATTCATAACATAAATATTAGTTTTGGGTGGCTTCAGTATTTTTCTGTGAAATTTTATTTTTTGATTAATAGAAAGAAATATTGAATTTTAATTAAAAGATTAATTTTCATGTTATTTATTTCTAATGGAAAATAATATTTATAATTGGTTTTAAAGTATAATAATAACAATTATACATAAATTAATCCAATTTATTTCATTTATATCAATTTTATTTTGATTATATATATAAAAATGTAGAAAACTTTGGATCTTTTTTACTTCAAAAACCACAATTGTCATCATGCCCATGGGATAGATTTAAAATTAATTTGTTCCATGTATGTGATTGGAATTTGATAAAAAGGATTCCATATTTAAAAATATAATAACTTATAATTTATATTATTTAATACTTATATTTTTATGAAATAATATTAGTAAATGTAATTAAAATTAATTACAATCGTTAAGAGGAAAATTAGATTAATTGGGGGACTAAACTGTAAAATTAAGGTATAAAATAACCTATATAGTTTTGAAAAATAAATTTTATGATAATATTTCAACCATATAATTTATTTTATCTAATTGGGTCTATTATAGATGACACATGACATGGTAAAATGTTTGTCGAGTTCCCTTTTCAAAAATTTACAAGTACGCCACTCCTCCACTATAAAAAGGAACTCACCCCTCCCCCTAATTAATACTTATTAGGCCCATTTTATTTCCTCAAAAAAATTTAAATAATCTCCCACCATACCTCAATTATTCTTAGATTCCTACCTTTGGGAAGAAATCTAACCAAGGAATCTCTTTGGTGAAACCCAATAGGAGATACCCAGATAAGAGGTAACATCCTTTCTCAAGATCCTTTATTTATTTTTAATTCCACACCCCTAAAAATATTCCTAATCAATGATTATATAATAACCAATTTATCCTCCATATTCTTATATGGTTTTATACAATGTTTTTGATCTATAATTACACAAACATCCATCCAATGGGGAACAAACATGTCATTCTAGTGTACGGTGAACTATAGCCTCACCAAACGTTGTTGTTCGTTTTTTACCACATCTCATGTTAGGGAGTAATTATTGAAATAATTTTTTTATATGGTATATAATATTTTTATGAATTTTTTATTTTTATATAATTATTATATAAAAAATACCTCCATCTGTTCCATTTTTGAAACTATTATAACTTTTTTTGTGGATGTGTGGACAACCACCTCTTCAAAGTGATGTGATTCTTTCAAACTTTACATGGAATGTATTAAGGATGTGTTTAGTAAAATTATATGATATATATGACATAAACATATACCTTAATGGTATTTTATTCATATATATGTTTATTTCATTTTCATTCTTTCTTTGAAAACAATAATAAAACAAAAGCAGTATTCTTGTGTACATACGGCCTACCATCTCCTTGAATGGTGTAATTTGTTTAATATTTAAATATTTTATAGGAAACATTTAAGATTTATATAGTGATTATATATGATATATAGGTAATTTTATAGATAATTTAAATTATTAAAAGATTTTCTAAGTAATAGGATCCTGAATAACAAGTCCAAACATGTATGATAAACAAAGCGGTTATTACCCAAAACATTACATTAACATGGAATTATTAATAAATGGGTACTATAATGTCATATGTTAATAATATATGGTATTATATTTTATAATATGGTATTTTTAGATATATAATAAACTTATATTTATTATATTTTAGTTTTAAACATGTATAAATGAATTCAATTCTTGAGGTAAAAGATTTTCATCATACTTTTTTTCTATGAGATACATGTCATATTCACCATTCAATTTTTTTATGGTGTATATACATCCCTATGACATGTTATATCATTAATTTATTTTATTTAATGTTATTAAGATATTTAAATGATGTTATTATCTTAGGGAGATCGTGAATATAAATTCCCTCAATTAGTAGGGGTTTTCCTATCTATTGATTTGAGACACATGCCATGTTCTCCTCCAATTTCATATATTTTATTTTGTATACTTCCCATAGATTTATTCTATTTTTAATTTTTCCTAAAATTATGGGTATTAAAATATCAATTTTATGAAATATATTTTATTGGTTTTATGGTTCAAAATTTACCAAATCTGTAGAGTAATTTTTGTCTCAATTATAGTTCATTACCATATCTTCCACGTTATATAGCTATTTTTAGGACTCGACCCGACATGGATTGTGCTAAAACTCATCAATACCAACTCAAATACGTAAGGTGGAGAAGAATATTTGTGAGAAGGCATGTCACACAAATGGGAGGATTTTTATTAATTTAAATGTATGCATGAACCCACAAACACCTCCATGAAATAGTGCATATATATAAAGATGGAAACAAAAAATGCATGTAAGAATCTATCCCAAACATGAGTACCACATAATTACTAAAAATGAAAAAATATAAAAACAAACACCCACCAAAACAGGACTGTAAAATTTTCCAACCTACATAGAAGGAGGGGATCGCTATCAAATGAAATTTCTAGTAAGCTCCTTTGAATAGCTTGGGTAAACACATCAGTAGGTCTTACTCACTATGCCCTACCAACCTCAGGTCCACCGAGGACTCCATTGAAAATGTATTTGTTCTTCACACGACAAAACATGTTCAAAAAAAAAATGAAGGGTGAGTGTAAAAATAAAGATTAGGCACTCCAAAACCCAAAAGAAAAGGGATAAAATAAAAGTAAACAATTTGCTCGATCTAGAAAGAGGGAACCCAATCAAGAGAGAAACTCCATCTCGAACCATCCTTGACTATAAATGAAATGTCAGAACATTCCATAAAGGATTTCAACCCCAACACGTGACAACACCAAAAGGAATCCCAAAAACACCCATATATAATCCTTATAAATGCAAAGTCTCAAGATTTTCCAACCTCATAGCCCAAAAATGGAATCTACTCAAGGCTCTAAAGAAAACATAAAATTAAGAGAACACACCCCATGAGCTCATCCATCCTAGATAAAAACCATATGAGAGATACACTCCATTGGTAACAACTCTACCATTATAAATAGAATATCTGAGAGATCTTTCTCAATTGGGAACAACCTAATTTTTCCTACTATAGTGATAATCACCATAGGTCTTACCATCGCTAACATATGCTACGCTCTAGGATAATGAAACATAAATTTTGGATCCCACTCCTCCCCACTTCACATGGTTAATGGAGAATTGGTCCAAACTATGCACCACATATATCCTCTCTAATGGGAGATAACCGAGGGACCCTCACCTATCCACTACCCTATAATCAAGGGAGTACTAGCTCTTAAACCATCCAGTGAAACCTCTATCACTCTTGTATAGAGTCCCCCACACCTTAGTTCTTCGAGAGAGAACTAACTCCTAACAATGTATCACACAATACTAGTGGAGGGGCCCTCCCCTCATATTTTACTCATCATATAAGGGGTCACAACACCAATAGATGACCCTCTCCCCACTACTTCATAGATAAGGGGGATTACTACTATGTAGATGAAGACCTAAACTCTAGCATGATAGGGGAGTGAAACTTTTAGTGTAGAGGACCTACAAAGTATTATGATAGGGAAGTACTACTCAACCAACTAGATTATTGTGGGGGGACCCACACACTAACATGGTATGGGAGTACCAACCCTGAACCAGAATAATAGCTCCCTAGTCCAATAGGAAAGCACCAGCTCCACCAAAATAACACATATTGAGGACCCACACCTTGGGAAGGCATGGGAGTTCCAAATCCAATGATATAGGACCTATATCCAAACATGATAGGGGTGTATCAACTACATCATTACGTCGCCTATGGAGGACCATCACCCTGACATGGTTTGGGAGTCCAGAATCCATTGAGAGGAGACCTGCACCCTAGTCCAACTAGGGAGTATCGACTATATCTAGATAATGAGTAAAGAGGGAATTCCTCTAGCACTGTAGTAAAGCACTTTATAACTATATTAACATCATGAGGAACGCATTACCTACACCATAAATGGAGTAACAACCCATGAGGAACTACACAAAGGCACAAGAAACCATTCCCATGATGTGAGGAATATCATATCTTCCAAAGAAGAGAGTTAAGGGGAACTCAAACCCTAATTCCACATGGGAGTACCAATCCTTGTATCTCTCTGAGAAAACCACACCGAACTAATGCATCGTTTAAGCACCGATTTATAGGAATCACACTTTATTAATGCCATATCATATCTTGTTGGCCTTTATGAGGGGCCATAATTGTGTTTTATATTGAAAAAGAATGAGGATAGACTACTGTAAAGCCTAAATATGAGTCCCGAATAAGAAGATACAGAAGGAGTATGAACTCCAAGATGTGCACGACATGCACTAGGGCACACATGGTGTGTGATCCATACCATGTTCCTAGTCATTTATCCAATCTATAAGGTTTACCATCCCATGAAAGGGAAAAAAACATGTAGATATTTTACACATCATGTTCCACTTCACTTGACCCCTAGTTATGTTCCTCTTCTACATAGCCATCCAATTGTGTCCCTTACACATCGTGTATCCCATACTACATAGTGTGTCTAGGCTAAATTGTCACCTATAATTGATGTTTTCCAGTGTAGATCTATCAGACCCCATTTCTATGTAATTTTGTTGTCTTTTAGTACATAGATATGTGTTCCTACAGAGTTATCTTGGGTCATATACCATGGTCACACAGATTGGTTCACTACATGGCATGTGAGAATGGTACAAAAAGTGTAGTCCCAAAAAGTTCATCATCCCTAAATAGGAAGGTATAAACATCATGTATCTCTTAACTACATGTTGTGTTGATGGTAACCCTCTTCCGGAATCACCTACATAAAATGCCTGATTCACCCAAGTTTAACCCATAACCCATAGATCTACCAACCAGGGATCAATAGGAATTCAAAAAGGGCTCTACAATCTTATAACAATGCATAATGAATGGATATCAAGATCAAAACACAAAAAACATACATTTAGGGTGAAACATAAAATCATTAATAGGATAACAATGCTTGGATCATGCTTCATCTCGATCAGATGATGATCTGAATCAGAAACGAGGACCACCAACAACTTTCTTTATCGATTTTAAATTCATTTCCATTTGTTGACAAAGGGAGAGTAAGAGAGGATAGATGCGGATCTCCTTTGGATTGTGCACACCAAACGTGGTGGGGATTATGTTTAGAAAATTAAACAAGTTTCATTTAATTAATTAAATACACTTCATAAAGCCCCACCAACTCACCACAATCCAAGACACCCTAAGTGGACAACTTTATATCATGCCAAGGGTTAACACAATGTTCTAAACTCAACTGTGTGATCAGAAATCTGATCTGAGACTCCAGACAGAGATTTATTCACATTTCCATGAAATCCTGTGTGTTACTGAAATATATATTTAATATTTTTAAATAAACATCTTAGGGGCTTCTTAGGCCCCACATTCCCATAATGACTTATCACCCAGCTTCAGAAATATTATCAAGAATATTCCAAAGTCTTACGGGTCGAAAACCAAGTCATTGCACCTATATTTTCTATGGGGTTTATATACAGCCCATATACATGTGATATCTTGAATCTCTTTATTTTTATGATATTTTAATCTTCATGTAATTTTATTTTTTCATTAGGATTATGATTCAGTATTTCCAAATTAGTAAAAGATTATTGTTAAAATATCATTGTTTATCCGGATTATTTTTTATCATTCTTCCATTAAGGAAATCCTAGGATCCGTTACTCAAGAACACTGATTAATTTTCTTATTCACTTGTTATCCATGATTTCTTCAGGTATTTCTAATATTTTTAGACCCTTTGGTACATAATATAACAAATATAATGTTTCTCTAAAAATATAACATTATAACTCCTTTTGGTCATAAATATGGGTTCTTTCAATACTGTTTTTTTTTTCTCGCAATGATTTCACATTTTTATTACTATAATCTATGATTTTAAAAGAAAATTTCAACCCATGTTTTACCTATTTAAATTTTTTTTTGAGAAATATTCTTGTCATTTTCTTGTCAAGATACTTTAATAAACACATAAGGTACAAAAGGAATGTTCATTATATATGTACATACCTTCTTTCATGTCTGTCATTTCTAAGAATATTGTTTTAAATTTTTATAAAAAAAATTAAAGAAAATGGTTTACTAATATTTTGGAAATTTATTTATTTAAATCGTTTTTCAAAAAACAATCAAAAAAAATTGTTCTTAAAATTTATTTTAAATGGTTTCACAATGTTTCCATTATATCTTTTCAAAATGTTATTTTTAAAGAAAATTATTTCATGATTTCAATATTTATTTATAACATTTCAATTCCAATTTATGTAAATTTATTTTCAAATTTATTTTCAGCCTTATGTTATGGTTTTCAAAGTATTTTCAATGGAAACAAATTTTCATAATATTTTCATGTGTCATTCATTGGTTTTCAAAGATAGTCTAAAATAAAAACATTTTCAATGTGATTTATTATTAAATAAAATATTTTAATAAATGAAAATTTATTTTCGTCATGAAATTTTTTAAATGAAATTATAAAGCATTCTCAATAACAAAAAAAAATTGAATTGGTTTTTTAATAATGAACATCAATGAAATGTTATTTCTCTTATGAAATGTTTCATGTGATCTTAAAAAAATCACTTTTCATATAAGATGACATAATTTTGTATAGTTAATTATTTACAGAGGATATGATCCGATAATTCCATCAATATTATTTCATGATTGGTTTATAATTTGATGGAATGATGTTTATAAAACACGTTTCTCTTACACAGTTTATATTCTCTTGAATCCTGCATCTTTTCACAAGTTATGTAATGATCAAATGACTAAACGACCTATCCCTATTTCTGAGGTAATTATATGGTGAAATATTATGATACCAAATTAATTTCATGGGTAATGATATGATATTTATAAAACCCTTCTCTTTTTATAGGGCAGGATATGTTGAAAATTTTATTATCTTGTGAAACATGTATGTATGATTTCAATATGAGATTAGTGTGACCAATATCTCCCACCCATGCATTGGTTAATTATAAATTGTATATGATCTCAAAGAGTAAGCGGGATGTATCCCATGTTTGAAAACAATAATGTACATGGGTTGTATCGCAATACTAAAAATATGTGGGTACAAAGGTGTAGCTCAATCCTGAATGTAAGATGGTATGTGGGTTGTATCCCAAGCCTAGAAATAAGTGGGCAAATGGGTTATTAGCCCATTCATGGAGAAGGTACATGGTTTATTATCCCAATCCTAACATGTCATGAAGGTCATGGTAGGTATCATTGATATAATATTTTCTATGCTTATGTGTATGCCACAAATTCCTTATCTTATTCCCATGTTATGATTTCATTGATTATGCTTCTCATTACATTGTGATTCATTTCTTATGAACATCAAATACTTATATTTTGATTCATGTATATGATCTTTTTTATGCATAATATGATCTTATAATGTCATTATCATGTTATCATACCCGTATGCACATATTTATACTTATATTAATCATTTTTTTACCCTTACTAAACATTTGATCTCACCCTATTTTATGTTTCCTTCCTATAGGTTATGAAAAATGGTTTTATGTAGAATTACTAAAGGGTAAGATCATTGTGAGAAAAAATGAAGATCTTTCACCAAGTTCTATGATTTTTTTCTATGTTTAAAAAGACAATAAACTATTATGGTCCCCAAGAATGTCCTTTTCTAATTTATTGAATATTCATCAAAATTGATGTCATATCTAAGACTGTTAAGGCTGGAATTCTATAGTTCGTATAAGAAATAAGTTTTTGTCAAAAATTGGAAAATAGGATGAGAAAAAAATTATTCAGATCCCTATGGATGTTTCAAGTATATGTCTAGGTGTTTCTATAAAGATAAGTCTAAGGGTTAGAAACAATATAGGCAAATGTCCTGGAATTTTTGTACAGGATGGATTGAGTGGTTTCTTAGAAATATATCCCTATTTGGATACATCTAGTGGGATTTTTTTGGAATTTATGTTCCTAGGAGTAACAACTCCAACAATGTTTGTTGATCCTGACATGGGTGTAACTTGTTACACAAAAATGGGTCTTATTGTTCATCTTGTTTGACACTCCTATGGAATATTCCATTGAAATTCAAAAACCCTTTACAAACAATCATAAAAAATTTACATAAAATATGACTATGAATAAAGAAGGTGAAATATATTAAATAATATGGCTTTCATAATTTGTACATTCTATAAGTGACTTTTCATGATTATGAGGATTTTTGTTATGATAAAAGTTTCTCACACTATGATTGTTCATGTCACTCAATTGCAAGAACTAGAAGTAATTGTGATAACATTAAATGTTTTAGATGTGTAATTTTTGGTGATTATATAAGTTGATGTCCAAATTAGAGATCACATGATTAGAATCAATAATGTGTTTTGATTATTGGTTATTCTTCTAATGATAAAGAGATTTTAAATGACATGTGAATGGTAGGGGATGTTCTAACCATATTTGATACATTAAAATAAGAAGTAAGATTAGATTAAGGTTGGGGAACCTTAATATATGGTTTATATTTCATATTCGATTAATGTGGTATTAAGTGATAAGATGATGAATCTTGATTAATGGGTTTGGGATAAAGATGGATAATTTAGTGTATATGTTTTGGAATTCAATGATTTTGTTATATGAATCCTGAAATATATATGTGTTTTCAGTATAATGTTTCACTATGGATTGATAAGGACATATGTAATAATTATAAAAAATTAGAAAAGTTATTTAATGAAATAATGATATTTTGAATTAGGGGATGTAACCCATAATGTTTCCTTGATGTTGCAAAATTTTTTATTAGCATGGATAAAGATAATGACTAGTATGGATATATTAAATTCAATAGTACCAATTATCCAAGAACTGGATATTTATTTGTTGAAAAGTTTGTATATGTCCTCATGGATGAAGTTTAAAACATATTATATTTATGAAATATAACCATTAATCATTGGAAAAATGTGGAATTTATTTTTTGGAAAATTATTTGTTGTAATTGAGGTTATTACCATGTTTGAAGGGAATACATGATGATGGTATTATAATTTCAGATATATTATAGTCAATTTCATTCTTGATGAAATATGAGGTATCAATAATGGGCTATTTTTGAGAAATTTAGTTCCCTTCTTTTTAATGTTTTGGATTTTCATTTTCTAGAAACGTTATAAATTTAAATATTTATGGATAGTTAATGTTAAAATTTGGATGATGTTTTGTGAAATTAATGTATTATCTCACAACATGAGTATTTATTCATATTCTATAACTTTTTATAACAAATTTTTGTGATAACAAATGATAGATATAATGACATATAATTCTACCTCATGATCTATTAGTACATCAATAATGAAAATTTCACATTAATTTCATAAGAGATGAAGTGGAAATTGATCTACGAACAACGAATGGTGAGATTTTTTTAAAATCAAGTTGGTAAACTATCTCATGAAAATTCACGAACATTAGTAAAATGGTCTTGAAAAAAATTGTCATGTTATCATCATTTTTTATGAAATCAATGACCTTTTTCAAGCCTATTTCGGTTATGGGTTTTTTATTGTTAACTTTATCCTGACCATGTTTTCAAACAACCCCCATCAAGACATGATGGTTAGGTTTTTTCTTCAATGTCTATGTTTTCACTTCACAGATCTTTTATCATTTGAAAAAACCTAGTTATGTGGTAATTTGTGTAACAGTTATTTTTTAAAAATTTTCATTTTTGAAGAATGTTTTAGTATTCATTTTTATGATGTGTGTTTATATTAAAGGAACATTCAATTATTAAACCATTTATAAACTAGATGAATATTTTATGGAAATTTTCATTATAAAGGGGTATAATGTAATACAGAAATATTTCTTGATATATTTTTTCCAAATTAATTTAATTTTTTAGATATTTTTATTTCACAAAACTCTGAAAATAGTTTTTTATATTAATTCACTATGCTTCCCTTGAAATATATGAAAACATTTAATCATACACTACACAAAAAAGGATGTTATATTTCTATAAATTTGAAACCGATTTGAGAAATCATTAC
Organism: Viscum album; assembly: GCA_963277665.1. Classification (NCBI taxonomy): domain Eukaryota; kingdom Viridiplantae; phylum Streptophyta; class Magnoliopsida; order Santalales; family Viscaceae; genus Viscum; species Viscum album. The sequence goes on from OY728151.1 coordinate 862,781,223, forward strand.
ACGCAAGACAGACATTCCTTGATGTCTTGCATAACACACAAGACCGGGTTTTACCAAAAAATAATATATTATTATGAATATTATAATTTAATATAATAAGATATTAACTAGATATTATTTTGTGATCTATGGATAAGTTTAACTAAATTATGTAATTACAAAATTGAATTCTTTTGTTACAAATTAATTAAAAATGAATATAACAATCAATTGAATATAAAGGGAATGTTTTTATAAAAACTACTTCTATGATCACAAAGGGATTTTATTTAATAAATTAACTAAATAACTATTAGTAAAATTTATTAATGAAATATATATTTTATATATTTAATTAATTATTTTTTACATTCATCGAATAGTTTTTATAGGCACACGATATGAACAAACAAAATATTACACATAAAAAACTATTTTTTTTAAAGAAGAATTATCTCCCTTTGATGGATAACCTGTTTTAAATATAACTTTTTCAATTTTTATGAATTTTATATTTAAAAATAAAATTCATTTTAATAATTTAAATAATAAAATTAGGTTATCGTGAATTTTCAATGTTTTTCTATGAAGTTACATTTTTGATGAATACTGAAAAATACCGATTTTTAATTCAAAACTTCTTATTTGTCTAATTTATTTATATGGAAAATTTTTATTTATAATTGGTTTTAATGTATAGTTAAATAAAATATACATAAATTAATCCAATTTAGATAATTTCGGTCATTTATACATTGAGATTATATTTAAAAACATACAAAACATTTGAACATTCTATCATTAAAACCTAATATTGTCATACAACCTATGGGATTAAATTTAAATTAATTTCTAACACTAATGTGATTGGAATTTTGAAGAATTTATTACATTCAATAAATCATAATTATTTATAACTTTTAATAAGGTAAACTTTGTTTTTGGAAACAAATATTATTGAATGTAATTAAAATTAATTATGATAATAAAGAGGTAAATTACCTTATTGATGGACTAAACCTTAAACAAAAGGGACATGATTACCTTGAAACCATTCTTAAATCAGTCTTATGGTACTACTAAGAACCTATCAACCATTTCCTCAAATTTTGTGTATTATGTGAGCCACTTAACAGGGGGGGAAACATTGTTCGAATTACCTTTTCTAAAATTTAAAGGAATGCCACTCCTCCACCACTACAAAAAAGGCACCCACCCTTCCCCCATTTTCACAGCTCTAAAGATCTTTTTATCAACCAAAAACTTCTAAAATAATCTCACAACATAACTCCATTCATTCTATAATCCTTTCTTTTGGATTAAATCCGACTATGGAATAATTTTTCTAAAACCAAGAAGATTTACCCAAAGAATATGTGACATCCTTCAATATACTTCTTTGTTTTAATTTAAGTATTGTCCCCATAAAAAATTATTATTCAATGATTATATAATAACCATAGTATCCTAAATATTCTGAGATGATTTCAAACTAATTTTTCTATCTATAATTACATACACATATTTCTAATGGGTTAAAAACATATTGTTCTTGTGTATGGTGAACTACCGGCTCATCAAACAATGTTTTTCATTTTTCCTTTACCACCACCCAAAGTTGGGAATTGTGACGGAAACTCTTATTTAATATTATATGTTATATATTTACTAATTATATAGGGTTTTAGTATTATATAAAAACAACCATCATACTTTTCATTCTGTGTAACTATGATAACTTCATCTGCAGAAGTGTGGACTACTGTCTCATCAAAGAGACATGATTCATTCACACTTTACATAGAATGTATTAAGGCTGGGTTTAGTAAAATTATATAATATATATGAAATAATAATTATAATAGATTGATAATTTATATATATATATATATTTTTTTTATGTGTGTTATTTTATTTCATTCCTTCAATATGGTAATACAATAAAAAAGCGTTCATGTGTACATACAACCTACGATTTCCATGAATAGTGTATTTCATTAAACTTTTATTTCTTTTATAGGATACTATTAATACATATATAATTATTATAGATTATATATAAATATTATTATACATTATTTAAATTTTAAATCATTATCTATGTATGATGATAAATAATTACGTCAAGACACGTACTATAAAAAAATTTGTTATTACCCGAAACATTAATTTAACAAGGATTTTCTAATAAATAGGTAATATAAAATCATAAGTTAATCATATATAATATAATATATAACAATATGGTTATTTTGTAGATCTATAATAAACATATAATTATTATATTGGTGGTTTTAATGTGTACAATGAACATCAAGACCTTAAGTTAGGGAATTTCATCTCACATTTTATTTCTGTGAGAAACATGGCATATTCACCTCTCGCTTATTTTATATGGGGTATGTACAACCCTATGGAATTTTCTATCTTTAATTTTATTCCTTAAATTAAATTAAAATATTTAAATAATTTTATTCACTAATTGGGATCACGATTCTAAAGTTACTCATGATGTAATGGTTTTCTCATAGCTCTTTTTTCAGTTACACACAAGCCATGTTCACATCCTCTTTCTTATATGTGGTGTGTACACATCCCATGAATTTATACTACGATTAATATAAATATAAATATTTTTATTCAAATATACAATTTATGAACATTATTTCAAGGGTTTTATGTTTCAAAAGTTACCAAATCAATTTTAATTTTGTCTCCATTTTCCTTCTTTGTGATACATTTCATGTTGTGCCCCTATATTTTTCTATGGGTGTATATACAACACATTGAAATGTTATGTCATTAATATAATTATTTTTGGGATATTTTATGCATTATTTAATTTTATTACTTCATGTGAATTATTATTCAATGTTTCAAAAGTGGTAATATTTTATTGATACAATATCATTTTTTATCAGGATTGTTTATAATTTTGAATCCATTGATGAAATATTATGATCCATGTCCTGAACCATTCTAGGTCAGACCTAAACTGGTCACAGGATTTAATCTAAGGCACGGTCCGAAGGGTGTTCCTGATCTCTATGGGCATGCAACTGGGGTCGGGCATCAATAGATTACAAAGAGGGAATGATTTATCCCAACAAATAAAAAAGAAACAAAATAGCTGAAAGATGCCCATGTAGTAAAATATATATATATATTGATTTGAGAATCATATACATGAATATGAATGGTAAAAAAAAATAGAAATAAACCAACTACAACAGACATCCACACTATCTCCATGTGACCCCGTGGGTCACTCTCCAACACAATGAGCAACAATTTCCCAAGGCGATCGATCTCAAGTCAAACCTTTATGAGGGAAAATAACAGAATAAAACTATATGTGTATATATTAAAACTTAGTAGGCTGGCCCGATATTCTATTTTCCAATGCACTAACTTCAAAATAATATAAACATTAATTTACAAGTTATAACTATAGTATATAAATGTATATTTTTCTCTAACTTTTACATAAAAATTTAAAACTCATTACACATATTCCTTTGAAAAACAAGGTTCTATACATTAGTGTTACAATATCATTTTCAATGGGATGTGATGATTTAATTTTCTATCAGTAAAAGACCATTTGAAAATTAATTTTATTTTGAAATTTTTTTCATAAATACAATGGGATCCAAGATATCACATTCTAAAAAAATAGCACACATGAGTACCAGAGCAGTTTCATATCAAGGTAAATGTAAATAAACATACAAGTATCCCAATCATTGTTGCAGGTAGTTAAAATATTATAGAGATAGGTGAACCGAGGAGATCAAAAATAATCTAGAAGAAACCATGCAAGTGACCTCATCCCCAATAGCATGCCACATAAAATGAAATAAAAATGCTCAACACACTCATCCCCCTTTTCTTAGGATTCACTGAGGGAAAATACCATAGCCGTAAACCTACAATATCCACCGACTATGGACCACTGGTTAGTATGTGACCTACTGGTGCATCAATCATTCATAGAAAATTCTCTAGAAATTCTATGATTTTATAACTCATGTAAATAATTCAAGTGATCCAAAAAATGATAGATAAGATTCCAATCACAATATATATAGTAATAATTCATAGCAGGCCACACCTTGAGTCTACCTGAGGACTAATCTCGTGACTTAAAATAAATAGATCACAAAGGGGTTCTAACTGAAGAAACGTGATAACAGATCCTATGGATCCCTCAACAAGGAAAACCCATCCATTACACATAGACAAGGAATGAGGAATTTCCAATATTGGTTTTATAATAAAAACTTTTCATCATTTTTACAAGGTAGCCAAACGGCCCTTTTATCATTCCCCAAAACTATACATTATCAAAAATACAATCCATCTTTCAAAAGAGGTGTCAAACATTTCATTATCGTGTAAATAGATTTGTGAAACTACTTCAAAAAACTTCCATCACACATTCAAACCAAAATAATTTTCTAGGAAAATTATTATTGGGCCACAATTCATCATCACATGTCAAACCGATTTCAAAATCGAAATACAAAATTATTTTATCTTAAAACCATTTTATTCACTTTCAAGAAACTCGAAATCCTCATTCTATCTGCTATATATAAATTTACAAAACCAAACCAAACTCTGTAGACCATAATCTATTTTCAAAACCTAATCGGGATTTGCATCAAATGCTTGGTAGGCACTAATTTAGAAAAACAAGTCCAATTATCATAAAACAAGTTTTAAAACCTAATTCACACAGAAAAAATCAAACCAAAAGTTTTCCTAAAAATATTAAGCATTAATATATGGTAAATAAATAATGAAGTCAAAGTTCCTTAAATTGAAAAAGGAACTTCCATATAAAAACCAACCTCGAATCCATGACGTAATGACAATTCACCACAGAAAAAACTCCATGAGGGTTCTAAATTCCATGATCTACCAAGATGAACCCTAAAAGAACAAAACCCCAAAAATAAAAAAGATTAAAATGAAAACCTAGTTTTCAATGGCTATTGGAGACATTAAAACCCAGAAAGAATGAGAGGAGAGAGAATAGGGGGATCAGATAAGAGGAAAGGGAATAATTTGTGTAATAAAACATGTGGAATCACTAAACATTGGTGATAAATCTCCCAAAAAGTGGCTGAAAATGCGGGAGAATTAAGGGGATTTCTCTCTGGTCGATACCCAATAAGTAGGGACTCAAATGGGAGCTGTAATCACTCATATTGAAATTTTATATTATTAGTTATTCAACCCATAATGTGATTCATGGTTTTGCTGCATGTTTTTGTAAACTATATACAACCCATGCGAATTCTAATGAAAAAATCTAAAACATTGTTGGTTTAGGTTGGATGATTTGGGAAAATCTTTCTCAAATTTTGGGACCCCAAAAATTGGCCAAACCCATCAAATGACACCCCAAACACTGGGGAAGACCACCCAATGATCCTTGAATGATTTAAATAAAATATAGTGAATATGATGGTGTCATAAACTTCCCGCCGTGAAACTTTCTCCAAGCACAAACCAAAGTCCAAACACTAAACAAAAACTAAACAAGGGAACACTTCCAAACTCAACACTTGTCACACTCAGAACCCCACAAAAGACTAAGATTACCATCAGACCAGAACATAAACTGAAACATAAAAAACAATATTTTAGAATTATCCCCACCATTAACACATTATTCCTCCATAAATCCAAAACACTTCCTAGGTAATGGATCAATGCCTAAAGATTACATTTTAACCAAATCCAAACTCTAAATCCAAGGACACTTCACCCTCCAATAGCTAAAGACTATCCTATTTTCTAAAGTGAAACAAAAACATAAAACCACTTCTTGATAACAACGAGAAATATCAAACAATTACATCCACACCAAGGTGAGAAACAATTTGTTTCTCCTTCTCCCAAATATTTTAATGATTACCCAAATATAATCACACTCGGGAAAGTCAAATATTTAAAGGGAGGATAGAATGGACTCCCCATCATTGGAAATGAACTAGAACCTGATTATATCTTAATATAAAACATAATGAGACCCCAAGTGGGTATCCTTTCCATTAAAAACCAACTCAAAATTTCCAAATAAGAATTAAACATGAAATGGATCTCGGCCTCTCCGACAAAGGCTAACCAAAAGTCCCTTTCAACGGCCTATCTACCAATGTTAAGAGAAACACAACATGAAAATTTAAATAGCTCATTTCGAAATGGAGGGGACATGAGCTAAACCATGAAATTATACACCAACCAAAAAAACCACACTACATATGGCAGGGTGGGAAAGAGGACCAATGATTGGACCACTAAGATCCCAACAAAATCGTAGAAACCACCTCACCACATGGTATAGGTATGGGCTTAGCAAAACCTTCCATAATCCTAGGACTCCTGGGAATGCACCAAATTCACTTTGAGACCATTGGCTAAAGCTCTGATGAATGATGAATTCTCATGAATCAAAATCAGGCTTTGATAATCCCAACAAGAAGCATGCATAACTTGTACAGAAAGATGAAAAATCGGGGTTCCTATAATGGAAACCACACATTCATTTAAAATAGGAGTACACCAAATGACCCACAACATCCTTTAAATTTTAAAAACTATGAAGCCACAAGCATAGCCACGATAGAAAAAAGAACGCGTACTGTGGGAGGACACTTACAAAAAGGAATTTGAAATGAGCCTCTCAAAAGAACATCATTTTTTAGGATTTCCTGCTCGATGCTTTCTAGAAACACCCTAACCGAAACTCTACATGTTACCTAATCATCCACATGAATGGTAGGTCTTAGGATCACTTCGACACGATGGAATCCTATGACCAATCATGACACACTGATAGAATTAGATACCTTATTCCCATAAGTAGTTGATGAATGATCTTGGGGACTTTTGATTATATAAAAAGCTCCATAAACATCCTACAGCTTCCATATCTCCTTAATAGAACCATACTCACTAATCTGAGGGATTGATGGAGGGTGGGATACCTTAATTACCCCTTCCCCCATGACTTGAATATGAAAATATTTCCACACCACAATGATAAAATAAGTTAGTTTCAACTCTAACACCTTCGACTGCAGATTTGAATGAATCCGAATCTGGAAATGTCGAGCCTTCATAGAATCACTCATAACTCATTCAGGAAGGTACATAATTAGATCTGTAAACTAATTGAAATACTTTGACACTGATTCATCACTATTTTGCAAGAAAACCATATCCATTTCAATTTTTAACCATTAATTAATAGTGAAATATTAACAAAATAATGAAGCCTTGAGTAACTCCCAAGTAAAATATGCATGAGGCTTGTTCCGACATACCGACTTACACAACTTCCATAGTAAACCTTAAAACATGAATGTGTAAACATTACCATCAACGACTCGGGAAACTCAATGTGGATAAAGTTCCTTTCAATATTTCTCATCCACTCTTACACTACGAGATGATCTTCTTCACTACAAAAGATAGGTGGATCTAGTTTTTTGTACTAAAACACAAGATCCTTGGGTTGATAAATAAAAGTTTGCACCAAAGGGATATCACCTGTAACTACATTATGATCACCAATAGAAGCTCCATGGGGAAAAATTCTTAATAAAGAAAATCTAATAACCAAATCAAGGGAAAATCATAAAAAATTCCTAGAGATCCAACACCAAATAGGTAATATGCTTTGAACACATGAAAATAAACCAATATAAAATCAAAATATTTCATTGGAAAAAATATTTAATTTTAAATAAAATATAGTGGGTTGATCACTCACCTTTAGTATTCCTTAGGGTATCACTCACATGCATGATTTCATGCCACCTTGGTCTCCCATACACCATTACATACCGGTCATCCATTCACATTCCCAAATACCACCATGAATCTAAGCACCAATAAGAACACCCAAGCTAAAATAAAACTTCGTCATTTTCCAAACAAAATAATCCATCCCATTTCATAAATAATGTACCTTCCAATGTCACACTAACCACCAAGTAAACACCATTTTCATATTCCCACACATAAAACCCTCTTATCATGCTTAGAAAATAAATCCCATAGATTTCCATCAAAATCGATTTCATTTTTAGAAAAACATTTTCCAATAATTAAAAAAAACTCATTTCATCAAAACTATTTGATTGAAAAATCAATTCTTTTCATTTAAAACAACTTCCAAACAATCATCATCTTTCCAAAACCCAATGTTTTTATTAAAAAAACCCAACTCCAATAAGACATTTTAATTTTACCACTAAGAGTTCATTTCATAAAAACTCATTTTTCTATAGCCATTCTCAAAAATGATTTGGAAAATAATTTCCCTCACTCTCCAAAATCCAACAATTACCAATAAATTACCATTTTCACAATTTCAACATAAGGTTTTTTTATAAATATTTTCAGAATTTGAAGAAGAACCCCAAAAACTAAAAAAATGTACTTGTTTTGTTGGGTGACATGACCGTATGGTTGTCCGCCTTATACCAAACACACCCACAACACAGAGAGTACTCTAGAAGCATACCCTTGGCTCCATATGGCTTGGATAGCCATGTGAGCTCATAGGAGATATTGGTCCCACACCCTTGTCATATCCCAATCATAAAACAATCCCTAAATACCCAAAAACTATAGAAATCTAACATCCCTTGGAAACCCGAGGAACAAGAAAGAGTTTGTGACAGTCTTCCCACACCTACCTCTTAAGTCTGTAAAATCCTACTACATATACCGTGTCATCCCCTAGTAACCAAGGGTGCTCTTAAAATGAGGGTCCTCTAACAAACACCCTTCTCTGATAACATTTTGTCACAAACTAGTCTGAGTAAACCCTGAACTGGTCACCCAATCTGATATGTGGCATGGCCCGAAGGGTGTTCATGATCCCCATGGGCTAGAAATTAGTTCTGGTCATGAACAGAGTAAAAATAGGGAATGTTTTTTCCTAATAAATAAACAAGAAACAAATTAGCAGAGATATTCCCAAGTATTCTAATATATATAAACTGATGTAAACATCTTATACCTGAATCTGAAAGGTAAAAAAATAAAAATAAACCAACCATATTAGATGACCACACTAGATCCATGTGACCCCCTAGGTCACTCTAAAACACAATGATAAATAATTTCCCAAGGTAATTGAACTCAATATAAACCTACACAAGGAATAAAAACAGAAGAAAACTATAGGTGTGAGTATTAAAACTCGGTAGGCTATCCAGATATTCTATTTTCAAATGCACATCCTTTAAAATAAAATAAACATTAATTTTCAAGATTGAACTACAATATATCAAAGTATTATATTTTACAACGTTTACTTAAAAATAAATTAAACTCATTCCCTTTATTTGTTTGCAAAACCATTTGAAATCCTTTAGTGTTACCATATCATTTTCAAGGGGAAAATGATCATATCACTTTCAATCAGAAAAAAAAATTGTTTCAAAACAATTTTCAGTTCGATAAAAAAATTATAACATATTTGGGAACCAAGAATTCACATTTCATGAAAACCACCAAACAAGAGTACCAGACCAGTCAGGGGCTATTTAAACGGGAATACAATTATCCCAATAAAAATTGCAATCAATTAAACGATATGAAACATAGGTGAACCCTGGAGATCAACAATAATCTAGAAGACACCATACATAAGACCTCATCCCTAGTAGCATGCCACACACGGTGAAATTAAAATGCTCAATACGCTCAACTACCATTTCTTAGGATGGACCAAGGGAAAATCCCATAGTAACAAACCCTATATATCCACCTAATATGGGATGTAGGTCAGTAGATGACCTACGAGTACAACACTCATTCTGAGAAAATTCTACCACTATTCCAGGTTTTTATGCCTTGTTTAAATAATGGGGATTAGCCAATAATTCTCAGGTGAACATCTAATCACATTATATATATATAATAATAATTCTATAGTAGGCCTCACCCTAAGTCTCCCAAATGAATAATCTCATGCCTTAAAATAAATAGATCACAAAGGGGTTCCAACTAAGGAACCCCGATAGTTGATCTTAAGGATTACACAACAAGGATGCCCCATCTATTACATGTTGATAGGGAATGAGAAACATCCAATAGACTGTTTTTATAAAAAATTATTTTCATCATTTCCAAAAGGTGTCCAAATGGGCACATAAAAATTCCTCAAAATTAAACATTATCATAAATAAAATCCATCTTAGAAAATATATATCAAACACTCCATTTCCATATAAATAAATTTTTAAAAATTCTTCAAAACATTCCCATCACACTGTCAAACAAATTCCATTTTCTATGAAAATTCCAACCATGCCAAAATTCTCCATATAAAAAATTTCATAAGCCATATAAACACTTATTTGAGTTTAAAATAATTTGAAACCCTTTTAATAATCCCCATATCCTCACTCCAAAAGATATATATTTATTAACAAATCCAGACCACACTCTACATATCGTAATCTATTTACAAAAGCCAACCATGAATTCAATCAAACACTTACTGCGCGCTAATTTAGAAAAAAAGTTTAATTATAGTAAAACAAGGTTTTAAACATCATTCTCACACCACAAATCTAACAAAAAGTTTTCAAAAACATATTAATAATTAATATATGATAAAAAACATGAAATAATTATTCCTTAAATTAAAAAGGTAAATTACATGGGAAAACATAACTTGAATCCATGGTGCAATGACAACGCACCACTGAAAACACTCCATGAGGGATCCACAACCCAAGATCTACCAAGATGAACCATAAAATAAAATAAAAATCACAACATTAAGAAGGGGAAAACGAAACCAAAGGTGTACAAAACCATGGGGGAAAAGGAAACCTGGAATGAATCAGAGGAGAAGGAAGAGGTAAGAGAGGCGAAGAGGAAAAGGGAAGGATTTGATAAATAATATATGAATGTTCACGAACATTATTGATAAATCACCACAAAAGAGGCCCAAAACGAGGGAGAATGAAGAGAGGATCCCTCTGGCCAATACCCAATAGGTAGGTCTTCAAATGGGAGGTTTAATCACTTAAATTGGAATATTAAATTAAGAGTTATTTATTATATAATGGGCTTCATGATTTTTCTGCATGGTTTTGTAAACCGAGTGAAATACATGTGAATGCAACTGGAAAAATATGAAACATTTCAGGTTTAAGTTTCTCAATGTGGGAAAACCATTCTCAAATTGTAAAACCCCAAAAATGACACACTGAACACTAGGGTAGCCCACCCAATGATACTTGAATGATTTAAACAAAATATAGTGACACTGTGGGTATCAAAAACTCTCAATTATAAAACATTCTCCCAAAAAGATGCAACAGCCAAACATGAGACCAAAACTAGACAAGGAAACACTTCAAAACTAAACACCCTGAACCCTATAAAATATATAGATTCCCATCAAACTAAATTATATAAAAAAACATAAAAAACCTGGTGTGACAATCCATATCTCAAGAACAGTCTTGAATTTTATTATAATATAGGTATCCATGATATCTTCTTATATTTGTACCATTTTCCACAATCTGGTACAACTGATAATTAAGATAATATTTTTATGAAAATTTGACATTATTTATCATTTCGGTCATAATTCTGTGTTATTTATGAACAATGATATCTAATTTATTTTTTCAAATTGTTTTTCTATTATTCTTGGATGTTTAAAGGAAACTTTAACTAAGGTATTGTCTTTTATGAAATGTTTTTAAAATTTATTTTCTTGTTGTTTTCCACTCAAGGCACTTTTCTAAACTTTTATGATGGGAATGAAATGGATGGAATGTATGACCTTATATTCAATCATGATCATCATTTCCATGATGCTTTATTGATATGTTTACAATGATATTTTTATAAAAAAAATTAATATTTTATAAAACAATATAATTTAATGTGGTTTTTAAAAAACTAGTTTTCTAAAATCTTTAATTTTAAAAAGTACATAATGATATCTTTTAAAGAGTTCTTTATATTTTTTCATATGGTTATTTTCAAAGAAAATGATTTCAATGTTTTCAATATTTATTTATAATTTTTCAAACCCATTATATATAAAAGTGTTTCTAAAAATATTTTGATCATTATGTTTAGATTTTAAATTTATATACAATGTAAAAAAATTCAAAATATTTTCTAGCATCCATTATAATTTTTCAAAACAAGTCTAAATGAAAAAAGGTTTTAAAAATACTTCATGTTTTAAAAAAATATTTTTTAATGTTTAAAAAAAATTTCCTAATACAATTTGTTAAGTTAAATTTTAAATAATTCTTTTTAAAAAAATTTATTTTGAAATGATTTTACAAAATGGATTTTCAATGAAAATATATTTTCTTTTCGAAATGTTTCATGTTATCTTTAATAAATCCTTCTTCATATAAGATAGAATATTTTGTTAAAATTTCTGCTTTATTAGTGGTATGATCCTAGAGAAATATCTATATATTTTCATGAATGGTATATTTTTTGATGGAATAGTATTTATTACACCCATTTTTGTTCCATGGGTTATATGCTCTTGAAATTATCATCTTTTCATGGGTTATGATTTAATGAAATGATTAAGAGACCTATATGTTTTCCAGAGGTAATTATATGATGAAATTTTTATGATACCCATTTCATTTCAGGGGTTATGATATGATGATTATGAAATCTATCTATTTTATGGGTCATGATATGATGAATGTTATATAATATTTTGGAACATGTATGTATGATTTCATGATGATATGGGTGGGACTTATATCTTAGTCCAATGTAATGGGTAATTATAAATTATATATGAGCTTAAAGGTTACATGGTTTGTAGCCCAAACCCAAAAAAAGAAGGTACATGGATTTTATTCCAAGACTGAAAATTATTAGGTACAGAGGTTGTATCCTAGATATGAAATTAAGAGGAAGCACGAGTTAAAACCTAATCCCTAATATAAGAGGCTACATAGGTTGTTATTACATTCATGTAGTAGGTATATAGGTTATTATCCCAATCTTATCATTTCATGAAGTTCGTTGTAGGTATCCTTGACATAATATTTTCTATACCTATGTTTATGCCCAAAATACCATCTTATATCCATGTGTTATGATTTCATGGATAATTCTCATGATTCACCTATGATCATTTCTTATGAAAATCTAATATATATTCCTTGATTCATGTTTAGGATCTATTTTATATAGAGTATGGTGTCATTATATCATGATCCCTTTCTCATACCATTATGCTCAAATTTATGCTTATATATCTCCATTGTAAAAACTAACTGAGCATATGAGACCACCAATTATTCTGTCCCTTTCCCTAAGTTAAGAATAAAGGTTTTAAGTAGAGGTAATAAATGGTAGGATATTTTTGGGAAACAATGATGATCACTCACCAAGTTAGAATATTTTTTTCGTATGATTCCAATGAAACTAAACTATTATGGTTCTCAGGCATGTACTTTTGTATTGTGGTGAATGTTTATTTAATTGATGTAATATCCACATATGTTAAGTCAGGGTCTCTATATGGATAGTTATTACATATCATATTTTTTAGTTTAACATAGTTTGTGTTATAATTTAAATATTGAGAACGTTGGGCGATCACTTCCATGAGATTTATTACTCAATCTCTAATCCCATTTGGTTTCTTATTAATAAATTCATTGCATTTTACATTTTATTTGTTATTAACTCAATTCCTCCTATTTAAATACATTTAATAAAACCAAAATTGATAGTATGAGTATCATTTATTGATAAATATACTAAACATCACTTGATAAGAAAAATCAGTCCAAATATATTATAAATTATGAGACCTTAATTTCATCAAATGAGATGTTATGTTTATTCTATATTACTATTAGTTCAACATATGTTATTTTTAGGTTTTATAATATTATTCTTAATTATATAATACAAACAATTTGTTAAAACCCACATAAACACCAACTATGATAGACCAACAATAGGATATGTACATATTACATAATTATATATTAATATTAATTACATCACTCAATGAATCACACACTTATAACCTATATGTTTAGATTCTTTTGAGATTAGATTTATAATCAACTCCTTTTACAAAAAATCTGTAATATCTCCCATATATATTCTCTACACAAGAGGACCTTCTAATAATATCATATATAATACTCTTCTTTATATCCTAGATAAATAGAAACATAATATGTGTTAGCTCAATTGCTCATGAACATATGAGATTTCAATTGAATATCATAATTTAGAATTAGATTACCATGTGGGATTGTGAACATAATCAATGTAAAAGAAAAAAAATATGAGAATAATATACAAAAAAACCATCGATCATAAATTATGAACCATGGTATATGTATTTGAAATAACCTTTGATTTGAGGTATGGGGATGTGGAGTCAAGGGACAATTACCATAATCCATGGAAGCATAACATCGGGATGTGTTATAGTATAGAAATTTTATATAATAATTTAGAAGATACATAATTATAAGAAATAATTTATTCTATCAAGGATAATTTCTTTTTCCATCATCACATAGTGGTTATATTTTAGTAACATAGTAGATTTATTTCACTCAACATTCCTATAAACATGGTGAACAATATCCCAGAGTGAATTAAGTACACTTTTTAGCCCCTTACATTTCATATGATGATATATAAAGTGTTACCAAATGTATAATTTGGGTATATAATTCTGGCCTCAGCCATTATATAATGACAAACTATACATATGTGTGCCAAATGAACTTGAAAACATTTATAATTTCTTTTTTACTTAATTACCCCTGAAAAGGAAAGGAGTTTCTTAAATTTTTATATAAGACATAATCATAATCCATCAATAGAAAGAAGGTTGAGACTATCCATATAGAACTTCCCTAGGGATGTTTATAATCATTAAATGATATATATATATATATTGAAAACACATTATAAGGATAGTACAAAATTTAATTAAAAAATATGCAGATATACCATTTACATTTTTTAAATTTTATTTTAAAAGGAAATATTTTATAAAATAAAGGTTTCCTAAAATGAATGATATATATTGAATAAAAATTACATAAATAACAATTAAAACAAAAAAGTATGATTCATAAAGAAAACAAAAAGAATGATGTGAGAAAGTGACCATGTGGAAGTTGTGAAAAAATAATTATTTCACAATTTTGGAACAAAAGTAAAATTCATTTGAAAATGAACACATGAACTCATAGAAGTAGAGATAATGGAATCAATAATATTATATGAAAAACATGGACAGTAAGGATAAATATCCCCGGTTGAAATATGATATATGGTTATCTCCACTTATAGTCATTTATTCAGTTTAATATTGTAGCCAAAGAATAAAAAAAGTTAGGAGACGTATAAACCCTAGAAATGACCACATGATGAGATAATTTAAGGAGTTTTAGTGTGAAATAAGATAAAAATTTTCCTTAATGTATATTTTATTATATATAATATAGATTACAATGAGATATTAGAAATGATATCCTAAACTATGACATTTACTTGGTTAAATGTATTTTAACTCCATATTTAATAAATTTAGGTTTATTCTTAATATTTATAATAATTTTACCCATGTTTAAATATAATTATTTTATAAATAATTATTTCCCACATAAAAGTTTTTTTGTCAAAATTGTTTTTCAAGTGTTAATTATTCTCTTTTCCCAAACATTAATTAGATTAGGCATTATGGTTTTTACCCATAGATCGTGGATTGAAAAAATATATAATACTCATGAATGAATAGAATATGTGTTTATTATTGTTATAGATTACCATGTTCACTTAATATAACATATGATGATGGTTCCCATTTAACTCTTAGAGATGTCTTTTTTGATGATTAATATAAAAAACATTATATTTATTAGGGAATATATTTTTTCATATTAATATTAAATACATATGAAATTATTTTAAATTAATAATTATTACCAATTGTTACCATTATTTATGTTTTCTTTGGTATTCATGATGTAATCATTATAACATCATTCATGTAGGTGGTAATCTCGACTCAAATAAGAACATATTATAACAACTGAATGAGTAAGAACATTTTATTATATAGTAAAAATAATTCAAATAATCTTAATTATTTAAAAAAAATATTATTCAATTGTTAAACCATATATAATAAGAGTTTTATGAAGAAAATAAAGAAAATTTGTTTTGGAGAGTATTACACATATATTGAAGACTTTCATCTTCTCTTAGAGAGCCTCTTGTAAAAAATGGATTTGTGACTCCTTGTTGATAGAGGTTAAAAAACATTGGATAGTATTATTAGGTATATAATATGAGTATATATTCATGATGAAAAATAATTTGAATTTTTTTTATGTGTAAATATATGGGTTAATTTCATGGGTCAGTTTGAGGTACATTTTCACACATACCCAGTCTTTAATAAATAAATTATTTAATTTTTCATCTTAAGTGGATCCAAATCTAAAAATAGTGGACATTGAATAATTGGATATCTATAATTCCCTCATTTGCACATTTAATAAACATTAATGTTTATATTTTTGGACATCACATGTAAATTTAGCCCATTTACCACATTTAAATTTACTATAGTAAATAAGTTATACATTAGTAGCTTATTTGTATGTCTAAAAATTAAATTGAAATTATTTTATAATTTCAACACTATGATAAAAAATATGGAATTTATTTAATATAATTTAAATTATAAATAAAATAAATTTAGTTTTAAAATTAAAATATAAAATATATAGAAAATATGGTTTACTAGATAATAAAAAATTGTATAGAATAATTGTTAACAATCTTATTTTATTAAAATTAATAATTCAATGATTTTAAAAATATTTTTTATCAAGAGAAACATTACATTTTTTATAATCATCCTTTGAAAGTGATCAATTTAATTTATTATGATAAAAAAAACAATACATAAAAAAATTCTTTTAAAATAATCAAAATTTAACATTAAATTATTCTAATCATCTTCTATTATTTTTTAATTTTATCTATCAATTAGTATTATAGTAATTTTAAAAAATTTAATAAAAACATAAAATAAACCATTAAAAATATTGATGATGACGATATACAATGAATAAAAATACATATTTTTAATAAATAATTTATTATAATTATTATATTTTTGTATTATCTCGAATTTATTTATTGTCTGGGAATTATATTTTTTTAATATGTTACTAATAATTATAAGACATCAATGTAACTATTTCATACAAATATATCCAATGATCATACATAAAATGCCTATATGTATCAGTTATATTTAGTTCATATATATAGCTTTAGATACAGCTTTATAATCATGAATCATATTATCTATTTCCATTATCACCATATTTATCATATTTATATTTTTTAATTTTTTTATGTATCATCGGTGGGATTATATTATATTTAAACCATAATGATGAGAATTTTAACTTTATAATAGTTTTTTACATGTGGATTTATTCCTTTTGTAATATTATTAATTATGTTTCATTTAGTTGTATTGAAATAAATTTCATTTCTTATTATTGTATTCTTAAAAAATGAAAATATTTTTTTAAAAAATTTGTTTCATGTAACATTATCTATCGAAAACAAGTTGTTTATTTAATTGTAAATACATACTAAAATAAGTGTATTATAATGGACCCATTCTAGACAAACCAATGAATTATACCATTATTATTAAGAATATTTAGGTGTATTTAATATATTCATTTAATTAAAAATATTTCCCACACACTACAAAAACCCTCCACCATTTATCTTAGTTTCCAAAATATTTAAAAGATTAAAAAGTTAAATATGTTAAGTAAGAGTATTTATTTATTGGAGAAAGATCCACTTGTGGGATGAACCTAGTTAGCTCCCTAAGATACATTACATGATTATTAATATATATTGACAAGGACCCTTCTACATGGTCTTTAATAATATTTTTTTTATTCCTATGAGATAATTCAAGTGCTAATTAATTAACTATCTTAGTAGATAGATTCCTTGATTTTAATTGCATTCAAAATAAAATTATTAAAAAATGGAATCAATATTCGACTCACCCTCTCCATTGAGTGAAATTTTTATATAACTAATAAAGAAATTGAGGGTAAATTAGATATAAAACATCCTAGATAATAAATTTAGAGATCTCATCATGGGCTTGGAGGATAATCTCAATTACCACATGATAGAATACTTGAACCAAGTACTCACTAATTTTTCACACTAAAACCTAGAGTTTTTTTAATATGTGTTCCATGAAAAATTTGATTCTATACATCCTCCCAAATTTAAGAAAGATATCATAGATATACAAGTTATAATGAAGAACCCTTCTCTCCCTCAAATTTAGGAACTCCTCCCTCTAGCTTTCTAAAAAGAACATATACTTGAATATAATCAACTAAATGACGTGGGATTAACTGTAAAAACCATTTTTTTAACGTGTTATCAAAGCTTAATCACTACCCTTTAATATATATTTCAGATTCATATAATTTGAAATTTTTGGAGAGGGTTAAGGATCAAGGGGAAAATACCACCATTGATTCAAGGATGTAATTTGAATGTGAAGAA
The DNA here is from genome assembly GCA_963277665.1 of Viscum album. Taxonomy (NCBI): domain Eukaryota; kingdom Viridiplantae; phylum Streptophyta; class Magnoliopsida; order Santalales; family Viscaceae; genus Viscum; species Viscum album. The sequence goes on from OY728151.1 coordinate 862,799,856, forward strand.
TAATACATCTCAATGAATGTGGTGTTATGACTAATAACTCTAAATTATATATATTATCCACTAAATGTGGAAACCACATCATGATATAGGGAACCTCTCTTTTATTAACTCTTCCCTTCACTACTACATTTATTCTCTCTTTCTACTTTGATAAGGGAGTGCTAATTTCGCACTTCTTTTAGAGATCTCAACTCTTTATCCTTCCCAATATATCATAAATAATAAAGTGTGGTCGTTTATAATATAGAAATATCATCCACTTTTTAATAGGGATAAATAAAATTTTCATTCCCATAAAGGGGTTGTGTAATTCTAGTTTCCACATGGGGATTTAATCAAAGAAGTCTTTCACCTCCCTATTATACTGTTTTATAATCTCTGTATAAATTTTCTTATCGATTTTATTTTATATTATTGAATTTAGAAAACTCATGTTCATGATCTTAAATCAATATAGTATTACTAGGAATTAAAATGTTATATACCTCTACTAAAATTTATTTCAATTACCATTTTTTTATGAATTTTTTATTAAAGAGGTAGTTAATTTAATGTGTGGGGTATTTTTTAAACTATTATAGTTTTTATGTTTTTATTTCTTTTCATTCTATGAATAAATGGTTTTTAATAACATCTCCCCACATGTATACGTCATAATTTAAATTTCTCAATGATACATGATTACTTTAAGAAAAATAAATTTCTATATTTAAAAATATTGAAATTAATTTTCATTGAAAATAGTTTATGTTGAGAAATATTTTAACAAACATGAGAATAATTAATAAATAAGGATGTGGGTGAATTTTTTCATAACAAATTCAACACTTTAGAGAACCATATCAAATTGAAAATATATAGTTCATTTTAATAAGAGTAAAATGAGAAATATATATCAACACTAAAATTCCTTGAGATTTCAAAAATTATAGTCTGTGTGTGTTAAAAATCAACTACATAATAAATCAAATAAGAGTTATGAAAAAAAAGATATCTTTTAAAATTAAATGTTGATATCTAATTTGTTATTGAGTGGAATAAAAGGGAAAGTGATTATTGGAATCAAATTAATGGGTAATAGAAATAAAGAAAATAAATTTAAAATGAATTAATGAAGTGAAAATTATACAATTGAATAAAGAAACTGGGTTAGGGGAAATTGAAATGGGTATTGAAAGTTTTATTTTTATTTACTTAAATACATAAAAATTAAATTTTGTTATACAATTCTAGAACATTGTGATAAATGAATTTTTAGTGAATTAAATTATTGAGTCATATTTATTGAGGATAAAGAATAATCAAACTATGTGGGAGTGATTATGAAGTATTTTTATAATGTTTTTGTATATATTAAAGTATAAATATTATAAATAACATATTAGAATATTATAAATAAAAATATCTTAGTTTTTTAGTGTAAATAAAATTCTTAACCTGTAAATTATCCAAACATTATTTTAATTTATTTTATTTATGCTTTTAATTTAATTTTAAAGGGATATATTTTTACTATTTTCTTTTAGGTTTTTATAGGTTTTATGATAATGTAATATGAAAAAAATTGTTGTGTGAGATAAATCTGAGGTGGAGACTCCCTATATATGATTATCTCATTAGAAATGAGTTCTAAAAATGATTAAATTCAATTCATAATAGTCATTTATGAAAAATTTATATGGGTATTTATTATGAGTAACCAATACATTTACAAATAAATATTTTATTAGCTCACAATATTCATGTGTGACATTATATTAGAATAACACTTCTATAAATTTAATTCACCATCCTAAATCTATATCTGATTGAATAAATCCTCACAAATTGCATGTTAAAATAAACCACCACCCAAATATCCCACCTAATATTAATCTTTGAATAACCAAAGTTGGTTAAGAATAGTTTCAAAAGGGGAGATAACTATTTAGCATTATCCTCACCTTGGTGATGTAATTTCTGATTTCTTAACAACATACTAAACAATAGTGGTGTGTGTGAAATACATATTATGTTTTATTACAAGTTAAGTAGTGTTAATTCATCCATAAAAACATCTTAATATTTAATCCTATGATCCATAATCCTTGTATTAGTATTGATGTCCTCTGGTATACACCAATATATCCAGAGCAGCCAAATTTGTTGGTGCTATCTATGTTTTACATGTCCAAATATAGGTATAATGTAGAAAAATGAATATATATTATTTATTTCACATAAACATAATGATAAATTATCAAATTATGTTTCTACATGTTATTGATTTATCAAATGGGGTCATCTATGGTTCACGAATAATATGAAATTGATGAAAAATTTTAAATCTTTTAAATGGGTGGATCTCAAAATTTCGAATTCTATAATTTTATCTCCACTATTAATTATTTCAAATCAATTCCATCAACTTAATTATAAATAGGATCTCACTTTCATCCTCATTTTCATAGTGGTAAAGTAGTACATGCTTTCTTCTTCTATTAAATTTTTTGAAATTTTAAATTATTATAATATTTTCTTATTCCATGCTATTTTATCTATTGTTTCCCCCAATGTACCCCTCAATACCCATGTTAATGGTTATATAAGATAAGGATAAGTCATATAGGTGGTTAAAATTTGTCTATAAAGTGCATGATCCTCAATTCATTCAAGGTTTTTATATAGATTAAAAATTGAATTGGGTCTTACATGAGTTTGTGTAGTGGTTTCCCACATTATCATGGTATTTTACACTATATCATTCCACCCTCAACTCATCCATTTTCACTCCCATTTATCATTCCATTTCATATATATTTTAATGGTATGGGTTGAGACAGTAACAATGTGTGGTGGGATTTACTGAAGTTTGTTGGCATATTTATGGTTGTAGTATGTTCATCTCTTAACACCATGGAGGAGGTTGGAGATGATGTACTTAAGAGGTCAATAATGGAATATTATTTCTTTTAATATAATTTTACGGTGGTTATCTTTTAAATTTATTTATTTAATCAACAAACTAATATTAATCAATGTAAATTGTTGTTAAAGGACTCGTATGACCAACACCTTTCTTATAAACACATGTTTAGGTTTATTTCCTATTTTCATTTTATTTAATATATTTATCACACCCGAAATAAACACTTGATCAGTTTAATTGGTTTCAAAATAATAAAAATCAAAATTATAAAAAAAATATTATGAATAATAATGGGTGAGTGGTAAAATCTTCTCAAGTTAGATAACCCTTGTTAACTCTTAATGATGTATTTTTTTCATGAATTTATATTCATAAGAACCCTTTTAAAAGAACCCTAGTCCTTATATAACATTAAATAATTTACCAAAAAACATAAGAAATATATTTAAAATCATTAATAATATAATAAAATGTTAAGTCAATTTACTTAAACAAAATAAAAACCAACTCACCCCTAATAAAATAAAATCTATTCAAAGAAAGTGGCTTTGTAAATATACCTACTAATTGATATTCATTATTAATAAAATCAAGATAAATATCACCTTTTATTTATGATATCTTGAGAAAAAATTCCTAATATCTATATGATTCGATCTATAATACCTTATAATATTTTTAAAAATATTTTCAGCACTATTGTTGTCAATTTTTATATGAATGTGTGAAAGTTTAAACTAAAATTCCTTCAAAATATATTTCATCTGTAAGAATTGAGCATAAAAACTACACATTGTAACATATTATGATTCACCTAAGGATAATGTAGTATAATATTTTTCCATACATGACTGATAAACTGAATAATTCCCCCAAAAATGATATGTTCCTTAGGTACATTTATATCAATCCTACAAACTCTATAGCCAACATCAGAATATGAAATCAAATAAATTTCATATATTTTATGATAAAAAGATATGATTAATAAAAAAATTAATATACCCTAAAATTTCATCGAGATATTTCAAATGATTTTAATTATTATTAACTTGTAATATATAATAAATAATCATAGGAAACATGATGTTTGATATACCTTAAGTAAGATATAATAGAATCAAAATTATTCCTCTATATAAAACATTTTCAACTAGTTTTCTAGCATCATATATGCTAAGACAAATATTGTAACTAATAATAGTAGATTATTATGTACTTATTTAAATTCCATACCTCTTCAATAATTATTATATATATTTTCTATGATTTAATACATTCCCAAAAGTCTATTTGAAATATTTTAAATCCTTGAAAGAAACACTACTCACCCATCATACTCATTTAAAACTCTTATTTCATGATTTTAAAAAATCCTTGAAAATTTTCAACTTTTGTTGAATGAAAAAATAATTTCATCAACACATTTTAAAATATGAATGATATCTATAGATACTGATTTATTAAAAAACATTAGGGTTTATCTTCCTTATATAAATACCATTTGATAAATTAAAATAACTAATCCTTTCATATCGGGACCTAGAGGTCTATTTAAGAATATATAAATATTGTTTTTGTTGAAAAATAATTTTTAAAAACTATATTTTGAAATCAATGAAGTTCTTTCACATAAACACCCTCCACATGAAAAACATTTTAATAGTAGATTTATCATCTTTCTAAAAAGGTTTAAATTTCATATAATATGAAAAGGAAGAGAGTATCCTTGAAGCTTATAACTGAGAAATTTGGGAAAATGATTCCACATAGTATATTATTTCTTCTTGAGTATAACCATGTTCAACCAATATTTCATTTTTCAAAGTAATTATACCTTGATCATCTTTCATAATTCTAAACAACCATTTTCGTTCTAACAGTGTTATTCAAATGGTATCTTAAATAAATCCCAAACATTATATTTTTCAAACTAAATAAACTCATCCAACATTAATAAAAACAAAAATTATACTTATAGGGATTTTCATTTTGTTTTAAATTATTTATAAGAGATAAAGGCTGTGAAATAAAAAATATTTATAGCATTCATTATTTTCCCAATACCAGCATCCAAAAAAGAAATCAGATATCCTAAAGGTTATTTTTTAAGGAAAAATATAATTTATAATATATGATTCTTTAGATTCCAAATCTTTTGATAAAAATTATATATTAACATGTTTATCATATTCATCCCATTTTGTGTTTATGTAAGTATCAAGTCTCAAATTTGTAATAGAATCATTCATTTCATCAATTGAAATTATACTCTGATGATAAGGATCTCTTTCATTAGAATTCAAATGAATTCATTATTCTACTAACAATGAATTTTTATTAAAAAATCTATAATCTATAAAATTAATAAAATTTCAATGAAATATTGATTACAAATAATTTAATCAAATTTACAGTGATTTTTCATTAATATTTATTATATAAATATTAAATTCAAAATCATTAAATTATCTACCAATAAATTTTATCCCATTTAATAACTTATAATAATATTTATTTAGAATGTTTTTATTATAACTATAGTTAGAACATTTAATGAAATATTAAGGTCTTTAGCCCAAAAATGAGTAGATAATATATATTAACATAAATTACTATAGAAATTTCTTGAAAATTATTATTCTTCCATTCAATAGAATCAATAGATTAAAGTGTCTGATGAGAAGAAATTTAATGTTAAATACCATGATTTGAGATAAATACTAATAAACTTCTTAGATTTAATTTCTTCTCCATAACCAATTTTTCATAAATTAATTTTATCAAATTTTTTATTCTAAACTATATTTTAAATAATCAGGAATATTTAACATGTTTTACTTTTCAATCCATAAAAAATTCATATGTAAATTTAGAAATCAAAAATTATATAAAACATCAATAAAATACATGCAGCTAAGTCCTAAAGATTTAAGTGCACCAAAAAGTCCATGTAGATAATTTCTAATGATTTATATGTAGAACGATCACAAATTTATTTAATAGTTTACTTATGTCTCCTATAAGTTGGACATTCATCACATTATTTATTATAAATGATCATCATTTTATGAAATTTATTAATCAAATTCTTCTTAAAAATATCTCCCAAAGAATAAATATTGATGTTTTTATTCCTTCTATACTAAATCTAGTATTTATTAATTTTGTTAACAAAATAATTTATATTTTTTCAATAACAATATTCAAGATATAATGTGTAAAAAATTTCAGTTCAAGGTAATTTAATGAAAATAATTTAATCTTTAATGATATAACAAGCATTATTATAAATATTGAGAGTATAACTACCATCAAATAATTAATAAATACTTATCATATTTTAATTTTATACTATAATATATTGAACACATTTTATTAGATTAGCTTCTTGATTTCCAACTAATCTAACTACAATAATAATTCATTTTCTATTTTCTCAAAAATTTAAATTTCTCCCATCAATGTTTTATAGAGTGAAATTTGGAAAATTATACACTATTATGTCTTAGACTTCCACTATTAATAAACCACTTTACATTGATATTTTATTGAATATTTACCAATAAAATATCAAAAAAATATATTTTGAAACCAAATTGTTTTTATTCCAATTTGTTTATAAATCAATGATATAATAATCAAAATAGTCATTCGTTGATAATACTTTTTTGCCTCAAAAATGGATTTAATAAAATATAAATAATCATTTATAAGACCATTGAATTGGGGAAATCATAAAATAACACCATTATCATTGTTTCCAATGATTTCATAAAAATATGTATCGTTGGACATACTTATTTCTATTATAAATAGGGAAAATATATTTCTATATAGCTTTACCATTTTGTTATTTCTTCCAAATACATGTTTACTTTTAGTATATTTTTTATAAACAATTAATTTTATTAATGTATTCATCCCCATAAGTAAAATTTTTATTGTATTAAATTAATGATATAATTCCATATCAAAATTAAACAGTCATATTATCATACTAAAAATTAGAATATTTACCTTTGAAAAATTTTATTTAAACTCTAAGAGAGTATAAATAAATATATCTCTTTTTAAGAACACAATAATAATATTTAAAATATTTTTTCACTATTTATTAAAATAATATTACATATATTATTTAATTTCACAACATTAATTTAGAATAGAAAATTAAAAAACATCATTTTTAGGTATAGAAGAGTAACAATATTGGAACAATTTATCCTAAACATAAAACATATGTTAACTTATTCATTTGATTTTTCATCTTCGAACACCAAATTTGATATAAAAAAAACATTCTCCAAAAACTATCCAATTATCTTTTTTTATAATGGAAATCTGATTTTATTTGATATTTTCTATTAGGTTTCTTCTTCTAATTATATAGTGGAAATGTGGAAGTTATTCCATAGACTTTTTCATTCATAACACTAACTTCTTTCGATGCTCCAACTATTTTTATAATTTTTTTAAAAGGATCATCTGAAATTATTTCTTGTCTTATATAATGTATTTAGTCTTCTTAAAAATTGATTGTGTTTATCAATAAAAATAGAACTACTGGAACCTAATTATTTATATAAATCATAAAATATTTTTATCCATTTTAAACCATTTATGTATTAACTTTTAAAATATAATTATCTTACTTGGATAATTTATGATCAATGGTTGGATATTTCCTTTTTTCTCATACATCATGGGAGCACCAATCATATTTTTATTATTTGATATTTGGTAGTATTTGAATATCTAATTTATACAGATATTATATTCAATATAGTAAGAAAAACACTCAATAATTTCAAACATTAATCAAATTTAGGTATTTAGTCTCCCAAATCATCAATATTTCTAACTATTTCATTTAGTCTTACATTAATCTAACTAATTCTATCACCATAAAACATTTTGGAAGTATCAAAATTTATCTTAGTAGTGTTCTATATCATATTTCTAATATTATAAATTCCATCGTAATATATAGACATTGTTTCCCACATTTTATATGTTATAGAACATTTTATAACTATATTTAACTCATAAAAACATAAATCATAAATAATAAAACTCATAGCTCTATAATTAATATCAAATTTATCTATTTAGTATTCAATCTATAAATTAGGTTCACTAGTTATTTTATTATAAGTCTTTAATTCTTTCATAAAAACTTTTCTACCAAATTTTTTAAGATTTATATTCATTATTATTTTCTAGAGTCCATAGTTTTCTCCATTAATGTAAATTTCTCTAACCATATACATTCCACATTAAAGATATATCATTTCAAAAACACTATATTGATCCTTAAAAATTAACCAACCATTATAGAGATATCAAAAATCATTTCCATGATATCCAAAGTTATCCTAGTTATATTTATTATAATGAATTTGAAGGGGGTTAAATTTAGTTATTATATTTCACGCATTACAAAAATGTATCTTATCTATTCAAATAATTCTATTAATTTTTTCCTTATATTAAATCATATATGTAGTGGAATATGAAAAATAATGGAAATAGAATATTAGGTGGTTTATAGTTGTTATGGGTCACAAAATTTAGTTTTTATGATTTTATTATGGTTTTTTATTGGGGATCTTCAAAGATGCGTACAAGCATCAAACACTCGGCGTCTTTACAAAAAAAGAGCATCCAACTGGGATCTTTATAAAAATACCTCCCTAGTATTCATTGAACCAAAATTCCAATCAGTAGTGTTCACTCAAAAAATAGATACAATTTATCTATTTAATGAATAAAAAAATTGTTAAACCACAATTGATTATAAATGGTCCCCTATATAATAATTTAACTTCATTACATTATGATTCTGAAATTGATGCAATGTCATATTATAATATTGAAGAATCCATAATATCAATAGAATAATGTTTTATCTCTTCATTATTTTCATTAATATTCTCAGTCATAAAACAACAATAAAGAGAAAAAATGAATTTTTAGAATTTATAGAAGCTATATTAGTTGGAAATTCATGTTAAATAATGTAAAAACATTCATAGAAATTTTCTATCATGATAATATTTTTAAATAATAATTAAATTAAATTTCATCTAATATATTCCCTTCATTTTAGGTATAAAATTAGTTAAAAAACATCCCTGTTTCAAAATTATACAATCTTTCTTAACAAATATATATGATTATAACAAAAAATACAGGCCTCCAACAATAAAATATTTCAATGATGAAAAAATATTTCCTAAAAAATAAGTCCCATAAATCATCATAAAAGTGTCTTTAAATTCGAACCAGGTATGAGAAAATTCATCATCTTCCTTCATGTGATATAAATCTCAAAATAGATCATATATATAAGAATAACTTATCTTTTCTTGAGTCTATGTGAAAATTAATTAATTTATGAGATCATATAATAATAAACTATTTCAAATTTAATATTGAACTCTAAATCTGAATTTATAATTACAATCTCTATCATTGTAAAAAATAATAGAATAAAATGATTTGTGTATTTTACATATGAATAAAATATGAATTTATATGATGTTCTTATTAAACAATTACATCACTTAAGATTAAGTCACGGCATCGGCAACTTATATAAGAACAACCAATAACAATATAAGGTTTTCTTCATTGAAAATTCATTAACATTTGATTAAAACTTTTGACATATTATTTTATATATTCTATATTTTATTCATGATATTCAGTAATAATAATTCCAATAAAAATATTCAAAAACTCTTAATAAACATAATAAATAACATATCATTCACTTATTGTAAATTAATTGGTAAAATAACTAGTTCCTTTTGTAAGAATCAAAAAATATTATATTTTATATTATAAATATAGATTGATAATTATTAAATTAGAAATAGTAGAGAACCCAGTCTCAGGTTGATTAGTCATAAAAATTTAAGGGATCCCCAAAGGGGTTTTTATTTTTAAAATGAAAAAATAACTCTTCTAATTTTAAAAAATAGTATCAGATCCACTAGATTCCCAATGGCCACTCTATGAGAAACCCTCCACTTTAAACCCCACTGAGTTCCTTTTACCCAGCCATTGGGTACCCTGATAGTTTCTAAAATAATTTACCTAACACACCAAATCACATTAGGTTCCCAATGAGCCTATATTAGGCACAAAATGTTCCCAAATACACTTAACAATTAAACCACCAACACTATTACACTACTTTAACCTATGATATCTTCAATAAACCTCTAAAAATTTCAAACACATCCTTATAAAATCCACCAAAACCCTCTTGAAAAATGTAATAACTTTCACTATCAAATGATTACTCGATATAAATTCAATCCTAATCGATAAATATCAAATTCACCCATGATCAATCCTCAGTGGAGTCTAGTTCCTCTCTATTTTCAATAACAACAAACACCATATGTTGTTTCTGTAAAGGATATACTTTAACATATAATTTTTATATGATAATTTTTTTTCTTATATCATTTTGTATGATATATGGATATTATATGGTATGATATCCATTATTACAAGGTAAGACATATTCCATGAATATGAATATAGTTTCCTTTAATTTAATTATATCATAGATAGTATCATGACCAATCATGTTATATTACATGAGTATTTATCAGTGAACATGATCATATTATTTAAAACACAAAACACTCCATGATTGAGAATGTAATTTGAATTCCAAAAAATCACCTAAAAATTTCTTTCAAATAAATTATCTTGAAAACTGTTATTTTTTATGATGAAAAAATGGGTAGAGTTTAATTGTAAATAGTTATAAAGAGTTTTAATTGTATGTATTACAATATAATTTTGTATTGTTCATGTAAATTCATTGGACACTTAGATATCCAACAAAAGAGATATATAAAGTGGTAGTATCCATTGAAATTGAGTGTTCAAACCCTCCTCTACTTGTGCAAGACTCCTTGTAATTATCCCTAAATCTCTCTTCCTTATTATTCTTAGCTTATAATAGATACTTAATACCATTTTTTAAGGTGGATACAATCCAACCAAAATGTGATTCTATTAGTTTGTAGATACACCTTAAAGGGAATATTCCTTTATCTATTCCTCAGTGATCATTATTAACCATAATGATTGAAGAAGGGGGATCATATATCTATAGATAATGTTTATTACTCATTGTTTCTAGTATAAATTTCTTTATTTTTCTCTTCAAATAGATCATTGGAATTTAGTTTTTAATTACTTCCACTATATTATATAAATATTAATTGATCTGTACAAACTATTTGGTGATATCAAATCCTTACCACGTTTATTTATTCCCCAAATCATGTTTGAAATGAAGAAAAATGTATGTGATATTGTATATCATATTTCATATCATAAAAAATGAGATAAAATGGGTTTAGTTTTTGGATAAACACTATAATTTTTTGTACGATTTGATATATTTCTTCCTTGGGATATGGGATATTTCAAGAAGTGAAACTATTTCAGTCCTTTTGTTTTTATAGTATAAGTTCATACAAGATAGGGTCTCATAGTCATGATAGTAGTAATATAAAATTACAAAAAATATATTATTTTATCATCCTTATAGTATATCACATATCATAACATACGACATCCTGTGAACTCAAGGTAATAATAAAGTTGTCTATTTTCTATCATAATATTTGATAGATGATGATGTAATTCATACCTTATGATATAGATTATATCATAAGATGTGATTTATATTAAAACCTTCATTTGTAATTTTCCAATTATTTAAAATTGTATTATTTATAAAATATTTATAAATTATGGGAAAAATTTATTTTTGGATATAAATTTTATTTATTAATATTTTACGAATTCTTTAATTATAAATTGTTTATATATGAATAATATAATGTTTATAAAACATTTAAAAATCAATTATATTAATTATTAATAGTAGATACATTTGAAATTAAGTGTAATAATTTATAATTTGTATGTATATTATTTATATTGAACTTTTAATGTGATTTATAAAATTAATATATATTATAAAAATAAGAAAATAAATATAATGTATTATATTATATATTGAATTTTTCATAATAATTAATTTGAAATGTTTATATTAAAATTAATTATTTGAAATTTATTTTAAATATATCAATAGGTTTTTTAATAAGACATATTTATAAGGATTAAATAATGTTAAATATTTGATTTTTAGATTATGTCAATTTTTCAAATAATTGAATTTGAATAAAAAATATCATATGTCATTTTATTTTGGGTATTTATATAATTACATATAATGAATATTATTAAAATTTAATAATGGATAAAATAGATTTTCTTATATTTTTAAATTAAATAATTGAATTAAAAAAATTATGATTTTTTTATTTATGATTATTTCATAAAATTATTATTTCTTGATTAGATATATAAATTATCATTTATTTAGTTTTATTACAGACTTTATAATTCACGAATATAATTGTAATATTATGGATTATTTTATGACATTTTTAAAGTGTTAAATTTCCTCTATATATTGTTTTGATTGTATTTATGTAGTTACATAATAGGTATGATAATTGATTTAGTTTTAATCTTGATTAAATTAGGCTTGTTATCAGTTATGATCATATATAAAGAAATTAATTATTGTTCACACATGTCAGGTCTAATAATTGTGATGGTATTGAGTTATATCTAGAGTAAATATCTATGCGTAAGGGGAATTTGGGTGAGATTGATCATCGACATGGTGGCTAATACCATGTCTTGAAATGTGGGGGTTGTCTATATGTTTCTATTTTATTACTGTTCTGGTGATTATTTTTTTATATGCTTTAAATAAATTTCATGAAAGGGTTTCATATACCTCATGAATAATATTTATTTGGATATGTGTAAATATATTTTTCTTTAAATTCTTCTTAGTAACACATCTATATATTTTATAATGTGTAACAAATTAATATAGTTTAAAATAATTATTTTGGGGCAAGGAATAGGGATTTAAAACTAAATCATTACAACCATGCATATATAATGGTAATTCAATAGATAATATTATATGATTAAATCCTATTTAATATACTCAATTATATATTTTTTCTAAAGTGAAAATTTGTGGGTCCCCGATTATCCAACATAGAGAGTCAAGCGAAAGTTTTCTACCCATAGATTACCTTATATAATGAATTCATGTAATGATGTAACCCTAGCCATTATGTGATTTATTTTTTATGTATTTTTTTGGGTTAACATAGTGAGGAAACCCAAATTATTATCACACTAGAGCAATAAGGTTGAGATAATTCATATAATATATTAAAAATTATGTCTAAATTCCCCTATCTTAGATTCATATGTGATATAATTGACATGACTGTCTGCTAGATATAGTTGAAACGTATTAACATTCTTCTAAAATGTTATTCATGGTGAAATATGGATCATTTATTATGAATATATGCTATATAATATGTTCTAAAAATAAAATACTAAGTTCGATAGCATACATGATCCATCACATCGAGCTTAAATAAACAACTAAATATTATTATTCAAATGTCACCATTATAAACTAGACATAAAAATGGTGGGTATAAATAAGATTAAATAAATTATGAATATATGGTTTAAATATATATATATATATACTAAATTATTATTTAATCTATTCGTTATAAGTGAAAATAAAACCTTTCTTAATATAAACAGAAAAGTTTTCTGAAAAATTATTTAAAAGTGCACAAATTAATTTTATACTAATAAATAAAAAATCGCACTTCTTATATTATATTAAAAATATATATATATATATAATATATTAAATATAATGTTTAAAACTAATCTTATGTGTTTTTAAGAGAAGATATAACAACAAACCCAAATTTACGCATAAAAGAATAATTTTTCGAAAAAAAAATTATTTTCTCTGCCTTTTGATACTGCACTTATTCTAAATAAATTTTTAATAATTTTATAGACTAAATTTTAGAAAACAAAACTTATTCTTTAAAATAAAAAATTAAATTTTATTTTGGTTTAATTTTTTGTAGTTTTCAGATAAGTTTCATGTTTTATGAATAGAGGAAAATGGTGCATTTTAAATGAAAACTAGTTTTATTAATATTTATTTATTGTGTAAAAATGTATATTGGAATGGTTTTAATTTATAATTAATTAAATAATTTATTATTTATCCAATTAAATTCACTATAATAAATTTCACTTAAAATTGGATATAAAAAAACTTTAATCTTTTGGACGTTTCCACTATTAAACTCACTATTTCATCCTATCTACATGTATAATTTTCAATTAATTTATTTTAATTCTGTGCTTTGAATTTGTAAAATTGGATTAGATATTTGGAAACATAATTTACAAATTATGTAAGATGTCGCTTTTATTTTTTTGACAATATGAATAGTATCATTAGTAAAAAAATCAACACAGTTAAAGGTAAATCATGTAATTAAGAGGAAAAAAGTTTTATAAATATTATTAAATTATCCTAACAATTGTCTGAATTTCATTGGATGAGTATTTTTAGAACAAAATCCTCATAGTCCAAATCTATTACCATTTTAATCTAGTTGAATTAGAGTATAAAATTTATAATATTATATTAAACGAATATATAATTTTGTCACACTATGATGTTTTACAAGTGAAATATTTTTAATATAGTGTAATATATGGGATATTTTAGACTATAAATAATATTTTAACATATGAAACGTTTATATCTATCTTGATTATTTATTTGAAATTTTTTGAGAATAAATAATTTAATTAATGTCTTGTATAATGGTAGTGTACTAATTATTTAAAAAGGGTATGCAACCTTCTATGGAGTCTCTATCTTTGGAGCAGATCAGTCTTAACAGGAAGTTTATGCTGATTATGAAGCACTATGAAAGCTTGGAGTGGGGATTAGCTATTTTGGAGAAATAAATTTATCATGGATGTGGGGATGGGTATTATTTTAATGATCTGTAGTTTTATTTCCTGGATTATGGTTATTTTTTACTGTACTTTTCTTTTATTTTAATAAATGGATAGTGTTTTGACACTGACCGGGCTTTTATGGTAATTAATGTATATAAGAAATTAATGATATTACAAATACTAAAATAAATAAAATTTTAGATTATTAATGTCATCTATGAAAATTTTAGATTTATTTTGCGTTTTATTGATATTTTAGAGGTATTTTTTTGAATTTAAAATTTTGTTATGATATTTTTAAAATTTCATCTAATGAATAGTGTCAAAATTGGAAATATTTATATTTTAAAATAAATAGTATTCCATTAAATGAAATGAAATTATTTAAAATATAAAATTCTTCAAAATAATTAGTATAAGTCATAAAATGTCCTAAATGGCCCATTTATTGGTCTTTTTTCATTTTAAAATAATTATATTAACTCTGAAATTGTAAATTACATGATATAATGGTAATAGTTTAAATGGTTGAAACAAAACAAGATAAGTATAAAAAATAATAGACACTTGTATAGTTTTAATTGGATTAATGGATTGTGACCTAGAACTGTCTTATGTTCAAAATAAATCACATTGGACCCATTTATAATAAGAAAATTAAATTGTATTAAATTATTATTTTAAAGACTTCCAAGGGTGCATCTTCACTCTCCTATAAAAATAGAACACATTATTCCTGTTTCAATACACAAAAGAATGTATTTTTTTGTCCAATATCTACTCAAATCCATTCCAATAATCCCTCCCCGCATTATATAATTCTTATTTTTGGTATAATACTCTCTTTATAGTTTTTATGGTGTTAATCAAATAAGATATTCCAAGGAAGATGTATCATTTTTAATTTAGTGTTTCAGTTTTATTTATTCATCCACATAATTTAAAAATTATTCAACAATAAAGAAATAATAACTTTAGTTTCATCAATATACTAAGATATTATTATGTGAATATCTTCACCTAATTACATCTCTATTTTATTAAAATTATAAAATAATTAATCATCCGTGTGTAGGACGGATAACCACATCATGAACTGATATAATTCTTTTTACTTCATCGTCTCTCAAGATAGAATATAATAATATAATTAATAATTATATTTTATATTAATTCCATATTTATCTTTATTAATGAATAATAAATAATTTATTTTCTTACTTTTATGTACATTAACAATGATAACATCATTCATGCGTACGTTTGAACTATCACCACCATGTAACGATGTGAATCGTTTTTCACCATCACATCACATGTATTATATATATAAGTATATTAAAATGATTTATATGATATTTATGATATTAATATAATTATAGAGATATAAAATAATAATTATTTTCTACCCATATTGATCATTGAAGAATGTAAATGTTACTCGTGCATACGTATGGCCTACCATCTCCATGATTATAATGTTGTTCATCTTTTCACAACCATAAATAAACTTTTTTATTTAAAATTATAATGTATTTATAAATTTGATTATATTTTCATGAATATTATTTTTGATATTATGGTCTTATAAACACATTGACTGTTGACATTATACCAAATTTATTTTGGACTAAAGTACCAAATATCATCAAAACGTCCAACATGAACATAAATAATTGTGTAATTGTTACAACATGATAATAAAAGATAAAAAAGGAATTAGAAACATTAAAAACTTTCAAAATAAATTAAATAGTTAATTTATTTTGTTTATTTAGAAAACTAAAGGGAATACATTGCGAATAAGACTAAAGGTAAGGGATTGCATCTCAATTTCCATTCATTGAGGCAATTTTGATGTTATATAACTTTATTCACTTATAAGGTGTGTATATAGCCTCCTTGAAGTTTTATTTTAATAATTTTTAAATTCGCATGTTATTTTCTATTTAATTTTATTCTTTAATGGATTTATGGATTCAAGTGTTTTCTATGTGATACGGGTTTTTTCTTTGTAAAAATCTACTTTTATGGTTTCCCTTAAAAATAATTTTATTCCAAGTCCATGTTTTTTAAAATTATTTTTGAAACACTTTATTAATATTGTGGTTCTTGGACCTTCAAAAATATGGTTTCCCCTATATAGTGTCAGATGAGCCTTATTATAGCTTAAATGATGGGTGTTCCTAGATAGCGCTGAAATGCATTGGGTAATGATTTTTTTCTCCAGATATTTATATTGGAAGTTGGTCGTATATCTGTTATAATATATAAGGTTTCTATAAGGGTTTTATAACATATATATATAATGATATCCCAATGTACCTATATTAATTTTCAATGAATTCTAGTGAGTTTTTATGGGAATACATTATTTTCAAACGGTAAAGAAAATAAAATTATTTAAGGAAGGTTAATTAACTTTATAGGTAAAATGTTATGTTTTCAAGTAAATTTTTTCTGTTAAATTTTTATATTTTCATAAACTAATGGTTTATTTTATTTTATATATCTTTATGATATTTTTTATCTCATCCTAAGTTTTTAATTGTTTTTTACAGTTCATAACATTGGTATGGGAAAATATTTTTTCATGGGGAAAGAATTGATGATGTGTCTCGAAAAGAAGTCATATTTTATTTTGAATGGTTTTAATTTAATGAAAAAAAGGATATTGTGTATATGTGTCCACTATTTAAATCATGGGTTTACTTCATAAGAGATTTCCTAATTCCTTAAAAGTCTTGACTCAAAATATCATCAAATGTTATTTATGGTTCTAAACCACTAGAATAAATTTTGTTTAAGGTTGGGTCCTTATAGTTCGTATTATAAGATGTTTTAGAAATATTTTGAGATTAGTATGATTTATTAAGAGTTATGGATACCATCATGGGTTGGTAATTTTTAGGTTTATCATATGTTCAGGGTCATAGAAACACTTTTGTGGATTTATGTAATGAAGTTTTAAGGTGATTAATGGTATTTTATGAGAAATTCATTTTAATGAAATTAAGGGTTATTACATTTTGAGATGTAAAATGAATGGTATGAGATAACCAAATGAGGTTAAAACATGTTATGGTTATTTTTAGGATTTTTTCATAGTTTTTAAATGTTATAAGAATTATATAGTTCTAGAAAATGTACAACATGTAGGATAAGTGACAACCCATTTTATCTGTCAAGGGCGCAAGTTTCAAACCCACAACTGAAGGGTGATAAGGGTACATCACATACCACTAGACACGTGGAGTCCCAAAAATTATTAACTTCTCATTCCAGTTAGAAGATATTATGGATTAATAATAAGTTTATTTTGGGAACATATGTTTTATCAAATTGATAACTATGGGATTGGAAAATGATTTGGTTATTAAGAGATTTTTTTTAGAATATGTTTTCTATTTTTGAAACCCTTTTTGACTGAGGTAAAGAGAATACTATGGTATTTTATTTGTGGAATAATTGTTGAATTATATTTCGGAATAATCAATGATTTTATTATGTACATACAGTGAGTTAGTTTATTTATGGAAATAAATATCATATCTTGTAGATTATGTGATTTAAGAAATTTCTTTTTTGGTATGAGACATTAGATGTGATTGATGTTATTTGAGACAAATCATAAAATTTATCTTGGAATACTATGTTATTAAGTACTTCTAAATTTTGTGTTTCAATATTAGTTTGGATTATTTTGATTAATTTTAATGATATTTATTTTTTGAATGATATATGTTGAACTTTAGGTGTTACTATCGAATTTTGGATATGGAAGTAGTTTTTCGTCATATAAAGGTGTATTATTTTTGGGGAATTGTACTTTCATGTACTTACCTTTTTGGTTTTGAAAAATTTCCAAGGATATGAGGAATAAATTTTCATCATTTTTTGGATTTATCGATCTGTAGATGTTGATTATAATGCAATGTGTATGAAAATTCATCTTTGTTAATAATAATTTGGA
This sequence comes from Viscum album, assembly GCA_963277665.1. Classification (NCBI taxonomy): domain Eukaryota; kingdom Viridiplantae; phylum Streptophyta; class Magnoliopsida; order Santalales; family Viscaceae; genus Viscum; species Viscum album. The sequence continues at coordinate 862,818,671 of OY728151.1, forward strand.
GAAAAAGATGAGTTTTTTGGGGTTTTTAATTCCATGAGGAAATAATAAATATCAGTTAATTGTATTTAATTATGTTCTTATTCTATGTAGTAAAATAATTCCTCAACTATATTAAAATAATTTTAAATATATATATATATAATTTTATTAATAAGAAATCAGTGACCTTTTAACTCATCACATATTTATGGTTTTATGATTATTAACCTTCTCATAACCATGTTCCCTATCACTCTCCATCTGAAATTCATAGTTTCTTTTCTCTTCCAAATCAATGCTTCCTATATGAAACCCTAGCATGTGTTATCTTATATGACCATAGTAGTTTCCTTTCATTATTTTAATGTAGATGTTTCAGGAATATTTTTCTGATGTGGGATTTCAATGAAGGTATTTTGAAAATTCAAATCCCATGTTTTTCCATTAGTTCAAGTTCTATAGACAAAATTTATTAAAGGGGGTGATAATTTATCATCATGTGTTTTTAATAGGAAAAACTATGTTTGTTAGAATACATGATGTGCCACATTGATCTATAACGAAATACTATTTATTTATATTTAAATATTATCATTATAAGCTATACATTATAATGGTGGTTATGAATATAATCAATTGAATTATGAAAATATTGTTTGAACATGTATATATATAATTAATTATTTAGTGATCAATTAATTATAAAGTAAACAACCCTTTTTAAAATAGAAAGAAATGTTTTTCCGGAAAAACAAATTGAATGTACACAAATGATTTTTATATAAATAAATTAAAAATGAATATTGACGGATTTTTTTAATAATATATATATATATATATATAATATTCTATATAATTTTTAAAATTATTATTATTTGTTTTATTGATAAGATATTTGAACAAGTCCAATTTTATTTATAAAAGGAGTATTTTCCTAAAATGGCATTTTTCACCTTTTGATTGCTTACATATTTTAAATATAGTTTTTTTATATCTCTGTAGATTATATTTTAAAAAAACAATCTTCTTTGAAATAATAATATAAAAATTAATTTGGTTTAATTTTTTTTTTATTTTTCTGATAAGTTTCATGTTTTGATCAATTTTGAAAAAATATTCCATTTCAATTGAAAATTACTTTTTAATCAAATTTTTTTATAGTAGTAAATTATATAATTTAAATTGTTTATGAGTATAAATATATTAATTTTTATTAACTAATAAAACTTTGGTCACTGGAATAAATTTCACATTGAAATTGGATACAAAAACATTTCAAACATGTGGATGTATTCACATTAAAAACTAGTTGTTTCATACCGTTTGTGGGATTAATATTAAATTAATTTCAATCATTTCTATGTCTTTAATTTGAAAATAATTGTATTCCATTATTTTAATCAGAATTTCCAAATTATTTAAATAGTTCCATTTTATTTTTTGACAATATAAATTGTAACTTTAATAAAAACTTATTAACCCAGTTAAAGGTATGTTGAGTAATTAATGGAAAAAAAATTCTTATAAATATTATAAAAATACCATAACACTTCTCATAATTTTTTTCATGAGTTTTTTTAATTGATAAGAATCCATGTGCTGAAATTATGACCTTTTCAAGACACTTGAATGAGAGTATAAAATTTATAATAATATTTTCAATGAAAAGTCAATTTTGTGACATTTTTATTTTTAACAAGTAAAATATTCTTAATAAGGGAAAATAAATGGAATTTTTTGAATATTAATATTATTTTTAATTGTAAAAATTTAATCTTTATCGTGATAATTTTTTTTAATTCTTAGAGAATAAATAATTTAAATAAATACTTTCAAAATAATAATAGAGTAATAGTTTAATTACTGAAATATCAAATAAATCATATTACAAATATTGAAATAAAAATTTTGTTAGTTATTTAATTTAATAAACAAATTTATCAGATGACTAGAAAAAATTAGTGATATTTGATTTCTATTTGTTTAATTTAAATTACTTTTAATATTTTATTTAAAAATTCATGTAATGAATAGTGTCAAAATTGAAATTATTGATATTTTAAAATAAATAATATTATATTAGATCATATAAAATTCCTAAAAATTTATAATCCATCTCAATATGTTTTTTAAATTCATAAATTTTTATCAATGACTCATTTATTGGCCATTTGGAACTTTATAGTAATTATATTAACCCTCAATTTGTAAATGACATGATATCATGCTAAGAGTTAAAATGGATAAAACAAATAATATAATGATTAAAAAAGTCATAAAAACTTTCCTAAATTTCATTTAATGAATGGATTTAAACCAGAACTATTAATATATTCTATATAAATCACTACTTACCCATTTTTGAATAGAAATTTATGTTATATTAAATTCGTACTTTGAAAAATTCCCAGAGTGCCCCTCCCCTCTCTTATAAAAGGGCACCAATTATTCTTATCTAAATAAACGTAAAAAATTATTTAGATAATAAAATTTCTAGGAAAAAATCCTTTCTATAATACCCCATCACATATATATGCTATATCTTTTGTATAACACCATAATTATAGTTTTTTATATGTTAATAATTGAATATCGTCTAAGGAAAAGGTATCGTTTTAAATTATGTGTTTCTATTTTATTTATTATTCCACTTACTCAAAATATTATTCAACCATGATAAAATAATATATCCAGTATCTAAAATATACTAATATGTTGGTATGTTAATATCATCACCAAAATAATATATCAACTTCAATCATGTGGTAAAATAAAACATGTTTGTTCGTACGGAAGACTACCACTGCATGAACAGATATAATTCATTTTCCATCACCATCTCTCTATACTGGTAATAATGATGGAATTAACGTTTATAGATGATATACATGAAATATTTATCATTATTAAATGATAATATATCGTTTAGTTTCTTACCTTTCCATGCACCTAAAAATTATAATTGTGTTCGTGCGTGAATGTGAAATATCACCTCCACTAAGTGATGTGATTTGTTTTTCATCACTAAATCACATTAATTATATATACACATATATTTAAATGATTAATATGATATTAATGATATAATTATAAATTATTAGATAATAAATAATTAATTTCTTTCTATAAAGATCATTTAACATTGGAAACTTTACTCATGTGTATATACATCCTACTATCTCATTTATTATAACATTGTTTATTTTTTCATAACTATAAAGAAATGGTGTTTTTAAAAGTATAATATATCTATAAAAGTTATTTTAAATTAATTAATTCTATTCTATAGATAATTTAATAATATCCACTTTTCCTATTAACATCAGAATAAATTATTTTGGAGGTAAAGAATCATATATCGTCACAACATCTCACATGAAATTAAATAATTGATTAATTATTTAACATGATAATAACAGATATAAAGGAAACAATACAAATTATAATGGTTATAATTAATTATATAATTTACATAAGTTTATAATTTAGTAAAGGATATACTTGATGAAATGTACTGAAGGTAAGGCATTTTTTTCAATTTCCTTTCATTAATGAAATATTGATGTTATATACCTTTATTCTATTATATGGTGTATATATAGCCTCGTTGCCATTCTATCTAAAAAGTTTACATAACATAATGGTATTTCGTTTTTAATATCATTATTTAAAGGGTTTTATGGTTTATGTTTTTCCTCAATGAGAAGGAGCCTTTATTTATAAAGCTCTTATTGTATGGTTTGACTTCAAACTCTTTTTCATCCATGTCCATGTTCCTAAAATAATATTTTAAATTTTTCTAATTATGCATTTTGTGGAAATTATAAATGATATTTGTGCCTAGATATCATCGTATGAGCCCCTAATACCTTATATATGGGTGCACCTAGATACTACTCCAATGCATTGGGTAAGGATTTTGTTCTTCGAAAAACTAGATTGGATGTCAGTCTTATAGTTATTCCAATCTTTTAGTGTTCTATAAGGTTTTTTTAAGGGTTCTATATCGTGATATCCCAAGGTACCTGCATGATTTACCTATTCATTCTAATGAGTTTTCATGAGAAAAATTTATTTTCGAAAGGTAAAATAAATGATCTTTTTAAATAAATATTAACTACCATTATGAGTAAAATATTATGTTTTCAAGAAATGTTGTTTCATAGGTTTTTATATTTTTATGAACTAAAAGTTTCCATTCCATTTATATCCCTTGCTGATCTTTTTGTTCCCGTCCCATGTTTCAAAATGGTTTTCATAGATCTTATGATTTGTAAGGTAAAATAATATAACATGATGAAAAAATTTAAGATATATCTTCAAAATAAATCATGTTTTATTTTGAAAGGTATTAATTTGGTTAAAAAATGAATATTGAGTATAGTTGTACACTTGTAATGTATGGGTTTACATTTTATGTTTTTTCCAAATAATCTAAAAACATAAACTGAACAAATCCTGAAATATTGATTCTAGTTCAAAACCACTCTAATATGTATTGTTTAAGGTCGTGTCCTTACAAAATATATGATGTACATAAAAAAAGTTTCACCATTTTTGTTGGATCATGTTTAGTAAATTGCATTACTATTTGAATTTAAAACATAATAATCATAAAATATAATCTGATATTGGGGATTTAATGGAATCATAATCATTATGAAACATGAAATTGATATCAATCCTTTAAGTAAAATAATAGTAATGTTAAAACTTTTTAGAGGTGTATAATCATGAAAATCATATATAAGAAAAATAAAATTTATATATTCAGGATACAAACTTTGGGAGTTACCTACTATTTAATTCATTCAAAAAGTGGATCTAAATTCTTTTGATAAGAAAATTAGAATTCACTTGAGGTTTTAAGAGGAAATAATTCAAATATTACCATAGTATTTTGAAATATCAATCATATGTATAATATTATTGTGTACTTTAATGACTGGGCGGGATTAGACATTACATTATGTATTTTATAGATTTGGAATTAATTATATAATATTCATTAGAATTTTTATGAAATTGTGAATGAGTTCGATTAAAATTTACCTATTCTATAGAAGTATTTAGGTTTTTTTTATGATGACTTTTAAATAATATTCTAAATTTTTAGTTGTTCTTGAAATCCAATTTTATATTTAATTTTTATTGATTTTTATGAGAAAATATAATTTTTCAATAAAAATCACCCTTGATCATGTTTTTATGATGTTTAAAAAAGGTAAACATGGTTTTTGAGGGTTATGTAAGGTTAATAATGGGTTTTTTGACCATATTTAAGGGTTTAATGTTTCTTCTATGGGTTGAATATTGGTAACGTCTATGTCCTATAGTTGTCATTAGGATAAAATCCTTCTTAATGCACAACAAAAAGGTATCAAGAGTTGAGTAAGGGTGACAATAGGTTTCATCTACTCTCTTAAGGGTAAAAATCCTTGTTTAAGGGTATGTTTGGCTATATTTAGGTCATGTCGATGTTTGAGAAGGCTATGTAGGGTCATATTTCTCATTCCCTAAGGGTAACACCCTATATAAAAATGTTTCCCAAGGGTGAATTAGGTTTGTGTATGGGTAGTCCCTCACTATGTAAGGGTAACTTAAAATACCTTAAGGATTTTTATGGGTATAAATAAGTTCATATAGTATGTAAGGGTAAACATCCTTACCCCAAAAAAATTATAGATAGATTTATAAAGGTAAAACTAGGACACCTTTACACAATGCTTTTTATAATAAATGAGTTTTTTCCCCTATTTTTGTTTATTCTTCCAAATATCAACCCTATTACACATTTAAATGATTTTTAAATTCAAAGAATATTTTTATTAAATAAAATTAATTACATTTCCCTTATATAAAATATTTAAGAATATTAAAAACTCAGTAATTAATAATTTCTTAAATGAAAATTAAAATTGTGACATTAAATTTATGGTTCTTAATATTGACAACTAACACATAGATTTGATATGTATAAATTTGTTAAACCTATAAATACTTCCATTTTAGTAGACTATTTGAGACTAAGAATCGTATATATTCTCTCATGTGAGATCTGAGATGTATTCTTCGACAAATCCATGTTGTCTTATTATTCCTATTCATGGCAAGGCCTACCATCTTCCTCACCACTATTTGGTGCTGTGTTTTACAGAGAGTAAAAATACCCATGTATAAATATTTATTCATTTTTCCTTATTTATTTAGAGAAGGTGATTATAAAACTATTATTTATTCAAGAGAAACCAAATAATGGTAAACAAGAATGAAAATAATATAGAAATTATTAAAGTGTGTTAAATAATTATTAAGATATGTTATTGCATGTGAAACTAGGATTATTATTTGTTAATGAATTTTTAAGCACATAACATGGAATAAATAATAATTTTTAAAATTATTTAGGAGGTATAAACTATTACCTCATGTGATATTTTATTTTTTCTAAAATAAATTAAGTTATAATTGTTTCTAAGATTCCTTGAAAAGTGGTTTAAACCTTTGAACACAAAAATCTAGTTCAGGTAATGATTCCTTCATGAAATTTTATGTTCTTCATTAATGACCTTAAGGAATGAAGTTTTTTCCATTTCGTGGAACTTTTTTACAATTTTTTCCATGAAATAATTTTATTTTAATACTGTATATTTATGCTTGATTATGATCACACATAGGTGTGTGTCTATGTAGAACACTACATACTCATATAATAATAGTTTCCCTAAGTAAATATATAGATTTTATATTTATGTTTGATATTAAACACAATTATTTCATGTTTCTACTTTTAATCAGGATGATATTCTATTGTTTATTGAGTGTTCTACCCCACTATGTGTTCCATTATATGTATTTTTAGGGTTCTCAAATCTAGTGGACAATGAAGACATGTTTTTCCCTTAGATGTGGAAAATCGTGACTTGTGATGATGGACCAAATAATGGGGTATGGATATGATGTTTTATCATGTATTTCATGTGATACATTTGATGCCTAGAGAATTCCATGGAGCATATTAATTGATGTCTAGAGATTACTAAGTAGCATAGCCACTCAATGCCTGATATATTTAAAGAATAAGACTCACTTGATCCCTAGTGGATACCAAGTAATATATCAAAAAATGTGGGGAATATTTATTATTATCCTTATTTATAGTTCTTTGATTATATCTAATATCGTAATATGTCTTTTGTAATTGTGGAAAAGAAGTTTTATTTGGAACTCATGGTGTCTTTGTTTGAAAAATGTATCTGAGTTATTTTTTTTGTATATTGTTATGCTCATTACACATTTATTATTATTATTTTATTCAACCATTATATAGTATAACATATATTAAGGATGCATTTTGGTGTCATAATGGGTTTTATTACTCACACCCTACAAAGGTATCTCAATGAGTTTTCACACTTCAAGTATTGGAATCAAAGTAAGGGAATGGGGCCTCTTCCTAACGGCTTACTACTGGAGCATGAACTGGGAGGTGGTTTGAGATAGAATATGGGGGACTCAAAAAATATCTTTTATTTATTTATCAACTTCTTTAATTACTATGGATCATATTTCCACCTTTTTTATCTTTTTATATTTTTTTATAACATGTATGTCATCTTTTAGTTTCTTCATGTCATAGGAATTGTTTATTATATGTTTATTTATAAATTATTTGATCTATAACATGATTCTGAGTGTATAGTCTCCCCAGTGATGGACTTAGACCCTCACTACTAGTCAAAATCCTCTTGCATATGGGGAGGCATGCATGAGGTCATGTGTCCCTCTAGTTCAGACCCAGTGGTTTAGTTCAGGGTTGTATAAAATGGTATTAAAGAACATTTTCTTATTTTTCATTTTTTTAATAACCTAAAACATTATAGAGACGATATATTAGTGTGGTAACTAGGTTGGGGAGTTTCCATGTGCATGGATAGTATATGTGTAACAAACATTTGAGTTACCATTAATGGGATTGATATTATTATTTTATGATATTATTTCTTGTGTTATTTCATACTGACTATAAATGTAGGTCCACATCCATATATTTTACATTATTTGGGCTACATTATAGTTATTTACTTAAATTACTTTAATTATGCTATCTATACCAAATATATTCTATGTTTTGTGATATGTTTATTTTATCTTACTATTAGGATATATATATATGTTATATTTAATTAGTTTAAATTATTATGCTATTAGGTTCTTATATATATATAATTACTATAACTAACAGTCAAGGATGAGCCTTTGGTTTGTTCTGGGAGGGTTATACCTTTGGTTATAGATAGATTCCTAGGAGAACCTTGTGTGACCTCACAGACTGGTTAGGATCTATTTATGTTCCTAATGTTACTTTTTTTTACAAAATTATCCATCATGTAGACCTTTGGTGGTTCCCCTAGCTGAGTATGTGTTTTTTCTATAATACATTCCTAGTCATGAATTAGTGGTGTCAGTAGAAGTGCCACTCTTATCGGGTTTCCTTCCAAAGAGATATATTTTAAACTATGATTGGGATTTTCAAAACTAATATTATCTATCATTTGATGGAACTAGTGGGCTATATGATTTTAAGAAATGGGTGGGTATCATCAAGGGTATCTATAAACTTGGGAATTCATTGTTATACAATATTTTAAATATAGTAATATTTATACTGCAAGGACTTTCCATGAAATTATAGGTTGTACTGAACCTTTATGAATATTATAAATGTGATACTTGGAAAACCGTCAAGGACCTTTAATTTAAGGAGATACTTCCAAGTATGATATAGTTATATAGTGGTCTGGAACTCATAGAGCCTTTTCAATGCTTTATGATAGTGTCTTCTTACACAACATGACTTACCTAAATTCTTTAGAAGGCCATGGTGACAAAGAATGGTCTATGGGGGTAGAGTTATAGGTATTTTTCTTTTACAATGTACCTTATGGTGATACTTCTCAAATGATGAAGGATGAAGGTAAAGGTTTAATTATATATTGTTTATAATCATTCAAGGCGGAGAAAGGTATCTTCAAGAACTTTTGTCGAATGAGGGGATCTGTAATGATTCTACAATTTGAATATCATATGATATCATAATGAATTTACAAAACCTTATAACCAGTTTTGAGAATGTGGAAAGAAGGGGTAACTTCAGTAGTATTTCTCATGATCTATAAGGCTAGGTTTTTATAGAGGGTTCATGTAGTCATGTTTAGGGGACTAGGGATCCATTCATGTTCCACAAAAGTAAGATAGGTTGATGATGACTAGGGAGAGTCCTATGTCTAATGGATATGGTTGTAGAGTTGAGGTTGGTTTTTATAAGTAGTATATATGACTCTTGTAGATAATGGTGAGGGCTATCTATTGTTTAAATTATGGTTTTCATCACATATACCTTAACTATTTCCATATTTGATATTAATTCTTTACATTCTTCCATATATAAAAATTTAGATGCTAGAGTTTATTTAAAAGTAATGTTTCCCTCTTAGATAGTCCCACTTGACACACCCCTAAGAAAACAAATTCAACATTATTCATTGATTCCCAAAGTTTCATACACTCATCGCATGTTATGGGCATTTATGTAACTTTATAATTACAGAGATGATGAACTTCAATGTGATTATAGGCAAGGACTGCCTGACCACCTTCTAAATCACATTGATTTTTATTAGAGATTAGTGATTTTTACATCATTGAAGGGATCAATGTTATTGATAAATAAATATTGGGAACTAAGAGTGGGTAGAGTTCATCCAGAAATGATTTGACTCTGTATAGTCTTTACATGGATTATGGGATTGACTCTTTCAGCATGATTAATGGCACCCCATTGCCTTTTCCACCAAACATGGATCATTATCAGAATGTATTTTGTGATGAATTCATAAACATCCTCATAATAATGGATTTGAATTTGATATATATCTTATTTAGGGTGAACTAACCATTTAGATAACCCCTTATTTTATGGCTCCATCTCAGTTGAAGGATCTCAAGTTGAAACATGGAGACATAGAATGGAAGGGTTTATCAGGCTGACTACTTCAATGTGGGGTGCACATGGTTTTTTCGTAAGGAGGGAATATGATATCTATCAATATTTTATTGATTACTGAATGTTGAATCTAGTGAAGTTTAAGAAAATATTTCTTTTTCTAATGATTTATTACCTTTTTATCTATAAGAATGATCCTAGTTGTTCTCTATGATTGATCATCAATCGTACAATCTATAATTATAAGTTAGAGGGGATGACATCCAAAAGATTATGTTTCATAGTAGTTATAGAATATATGAGTACATGGTGATTCTGTTTGGATTGATGATTATAATGGAAGTGTTCATATCTCTCGTTAACAGGATCTTACATCCTTACCTGGACTTGTTCATCAAAATGTTCATTGACAACATCCTCATATACACATCGACATTAGGGAATCCGGATAGACACGTGAAGATTGTCCTATAAAAATTTCATGAACATCATTTTTCACCATGATATCACTTTTTAACTTATGGATTATAGAGATTTTTCTCTTTGAGATTGTGGTGTTTGAGGCAGGTATATTCGTAAACCAAAAGAATGTGGAGGTAGTGGTTCCCTTGAAAAAAACCCTATAACATTTTCTTGATCATGAGCTTTCTAGGTTTAACCAGATTCAACCATAATTATTATCTAAGACTTCTCCCATCCATTCGCTCGTATAGCTACACTGATGAAGAATTGAGTCAGGTTCTAGTGGTCAGACTAGTGGAAAGAATAATTTCTGAAGTTGAAGAGGAGGTTCACTATATCTCTAGTACTGGTACATCCTGATCATGGGATCAAATATATAGAATATTTTGTTACATCAACTATACCAAAATAAGTTTTTAGAAACTCCTAAAACTGTTATTGAACCATTCCTTTGAGATTTTTTAAAAACACTACTAAATATTACTGATTAATATATAAATAAATAATAATGTGTTTTTGAAAAATAATATTTTAAAAATTAATTTATAATAAATAATAAACTAATAATGAATGATAAATTATTAAATAAATAATAATAAAATCTATGTACTATTATATAATTAATATTAAATAAATATTAAATAATAATATAATAATATATTAATGATAAATAATAAGTTATTATATAATAAATATGTCATAAATTAAAATATAATAAATGAATTTATATTAAATTAAATAATATTAAATAATAAATAGTGAATAATAAATGGAAATAAATAATTATATATATAATTATAATTACAAAAATATATTTAGATACACATTTTAGTTACATAAATATATATATACACACTCATGTATATAATTGCATATTAATTTAAACCTGTATATAAACACATGTAAATATAAATATCTATATATATACCAATATAGTAAAAAAAAATTTATAAACCTAAATATGTATAAATATTTACAAATGTATATAAATATATCCAAATATTCATCAATGAATATAAATATCCCTACATATTTTCAATTATATATAATTTAAAATACTTATGGATAAATATATATAAATTATAAATAAATATAAATAAATTTATTGAAATAAAGACAAAATATATTTATATATATATGTATTAGATAATAAATCACCAAAATAGGGAAACCCACATAATTGTCACACCGTCAAATCAATAAGAATTTAAATCCATGTAATAAAATTGTAGATGATATAAAAATCATATGAAGACACTGTTAAATAGAGGTAGAATATCATTGAATGTTCAAAAATATTTGTATCCAAAAAAACACACTTTTAGTGGTGCTCCAAGCATTTAATGATGGATCTAAGGTAGAATTTGGTGGTCTTACCGATGGTCGGTGTCTGCTTTTGAGGCTTGCATCCACTCTTTACTCATCTCTAGTTCCGGGATTCCACCTCTCTTCTCCCAGTAGGATTTGTGTGTTGTTTTTTCATTGTGTCTTGGGAGGTGGGTTTGAGCGGTTGTCAATGTTTTTAGAGGCACCTACAGTGGTGGATTCTTCATTATTTTGTATTCCTGTTGGGTTTTTTGTTCACGTCTATTAAGGAACTTATTTTAGGACTCAGTGTTCAGTGATATCAGTAGATTTTTGTTGATGGTTTCTGTTGGTTGATTCTAGTAGTGGACGTCAGAGACCGGAAGCGGTGATTGATGTGTTGACATGAAGATGGTGATGTTTGGTTGGTAATGTGATGATGGTTCATTTGAAATAAGACATTGCAGTATTATTGATGGGTGTGTGTCTTGAGACAGATGCATGAATCATAAGTTATTTTGACTTTAAATTTTAATTTTAATTTTTTGGTTTTTTAGAAGGCATTAGTGGCAGTACTCAGTTCAGTTTTTTCAGCATTGAAGTAGGTTTTTGAATTTTTTATTTTTTAATTTTGAATTTAGTATAGTTTATATTGATTGTCTTGGGTTTGTGAGGATGTTTTTGGTGTTTATATATGGTTCTCACATAACCAAAAAGTAACTTTTTATAAAAATAAAAAATATAGATTGTGTGTGAAAATATTTTCTGATAAAATTATTGATGTCTTTTACAAAACCACCACTAATCCATGGGTTTTTTAAAAAACATCCACTACAAATAAATTTAAATGAAAATAAAAAAATCATAATTAGCGACTGTTTTTAAAAAAAAGGCCAGTAAAAAATAAAACTGATTTATTGTGGATTTTAACAATAACTACTAAAAATAGTTGTGAATTTTTTTCATCAAATATTGAGCGACATATTTTCAAACCGCTTCTAAATCCTATTCTATTCTAGTGATCTTGCCTTAGTTTTAGAGATCTACTAGTGTAAGGGTGAAGGTAGTAACTAATGGTTTATGAAATTTATGACCCAAGGAGTGGAACTGCATCACTTATTACCTACACCTGGTATCATGGTCCACAGTCTGAAGTGTTGGTGAAACTACCCCTTCAACAAGAGGTTTATTTTCGACAATAACCATATGATTTCCTATTATATCTTCATATAGTGGAACATGAACTTCTGACATATGTTTAAATTTAATTAGATACATAAATTTAAATTTGATATAGATTCTTTATCTGTTATAGGTAAAGGAATTTCAAAGTCACTTAGTTGTATGATGTTGGTTGAGTAGAAAATTCGTTTGTAGCCTTAAAAGGACCCGTGGTGCTTAATGAGATTTTTGGTGGTCTAGTGGAAAGATGATTTTGAGGATGCATTATTTATTAAGTGTGCTCTCTTTGTGGTCACAAATTATATAGTATACTAAATATGGGATGGATATGAAATTTATCCAATGTTTGATATGATGAGGGAGAAGCTTGCTAGAGATGCGTTGATACCAGAGTGGTCACTAGAGGATGATGATGTGATAAATGTGAATGAGAGAGTGTGATTCCATAATTCCATCATATAGGATTTCATTAGGGACTTCCAAGCCTGTATATGGGTGGTATATCTTGGATTGATAAAGATGTGCCACGAATTTTGACAACAATTCTGATGGCATGAGATTAAGAGGGACTTGATTGGTTTTTTCTCGATATCTTACATAACATAGTGTAAAGATAAAACACCAGATTCCATTAGGATTACTCTAGACACATCGTGTGCCCTTGTGGAAGTTATAATAAATAATTATAGACTTTTGGATACGATTACCCAAGACCCTAAGGATTCATGAATTATTTTCGCTGATTTTCGATCAACTGATGAAGGTTTCTCACTTCTTATTAATCTGAGAGACTCACTCAGTGGACAATCAGAGAAATTTTTATGTTCATGATAAAGAAAGGTTAAATGGTGTTCCCATGAGAAATTTATCTAAAAATAATGCACGTTACATGTCGTTCTTTCGGAAGATCTTGTAGAAATACCTAGGGACTCAATTGAGATTTAGAAGAGTTTACCATTAAAATAAATAATGGTAGTCAGATTAGAATATTTTCATACTGGAGGATATGTTTTGAGATTTCATCCTAGACGTTAATGTATTTTTTTATGGTCACTGAGACCTTATTAAATTCAAATACAAAAATACTTACCATGATTCAATTCAAATGAATCCTTATGAGGATCTATATGGGATTCTATAATGTTCACCACTTTGTTGGAATGGGTAGGTGAGGCATCCATTATGGGACATTGTTTTTTTAGGAGACCATAAATAGATTTAAACTGATTTGAAATAGGGCGATTGTCTCTTATTGTTGTAAGAGATCATATGTTCACTTTGGTGAAGACCATTGGAGTTTTTTAGGGCGATTAGGTTTTCTTGAGAGTGACTCCATGGATAGACCATTATGGTATGAGGAAGCAAGGAAAGCTAAGACCATGATTTTTCTGACCCTTCATGAAAAACAATTGGGTAGGGATAGTGGTTTACAATATAATCAATCTTATACTTTATCAAGTTATGAACAATGTGTTTCATGTGTCTCATCTATGTAGGATAATTTATGATCCTATGCATAGTGACAGTAGTAAGGAAGTTCAGATAAAGACCAATGCATTATATGTGTAGTGTCTGATGTGGATTATAAACCTGCTCAAGAAGGTTAATTGAGGGAAGATAATTCCACTTATTTGGATCATATGTCAGCATGTATGGATCTCATAAGAGATGTGAGATTATGATTCTAATGTTAAAGCATATTGGGCTGAGTTATTAAACAAGACAACTAAATGTACTTTTCTAGGATGAGATGTAATTATAGGGAGACATAATTTTAAATTCTTAATTTTTAGTTGTTCTTGAATCCCTCTTTGGGATTTATTTTATAATTCATTTCACAAAAAATATAATTTTTCCTTAAAAACACCCCTAATGATGTTTTTATTATTTTTTATAAAGAAAACCATGTGGTCTTTAGGGTTACATTAGTGTGATAATAGGTTTTTATTTCTTTAGTATGAGTAGAGTCTTTTTCAATAAATTTAATCAGGGTAAATCTTCTATTCCATTGGATGTGTAATGGTAGAATCCCTTTTCATGCACTGCATAAAGGTATCTATAGTTCTGTAAGGGTATAAGTGAGTTTCCTCTTCTTTCATAATGGTAATTAAGCCTTGTGTAAGGGTATGTTTGAATTTTATAAGCTTAAGACTTTCATCATAAAGGTTGTGTAAGGGTATATCCCTCACTTCATAAGGGTTACACCATGTTTATAAAGGATACATAAGGGTACTTTAGGCTTCGGTCAAGGGTATTCCCTCACAACATAAGGGCATCTTCAAATTTCTAAAGGACATGTATGGGTAGGTATAACTTCATACATTTTTTAAGGGTTAACTCCTTAACCACATGAGATGGTGAGGATTTTTGTAAGGATAAAACAATTTTAACGTTAATTGGTCATTCTTATGAGGAAAGCAATTTTTCCCTTGTTTTTGCTTCCTCTATAAAGAATCAGACCTATAACACATTTCAATAATTTTTAAATTCTAAAAAACTTGGGATTTAATAACTTTACTTTTTTACCTTAATTAAAATATTTATAAATATTAAACACTCCGCGATTAAGAATGAAATAAAATAAAAATTAAATATTGATTGTTAATTATTTTTTAAAATATATTGAATATTTATATAGATTTTTTGTTTCTATTGTTTTCAAACCGTTATTTCCATTATTATTTTTAATATTTTTTCCCAAGTAGCCCAAAAATTTACTTAAGTGAGATCTAAGAAGTCTTCTTTGACCAAACTAAGTTCTCTTCTAGTTCATGGGTGTCTCACGGCCTACTATATTATCTTATTATGTTGGTTTATATGTTTTAATGAATTGAAGAATACCCATTTAGGGATTTATATTCATTTTTACTTATTCAATGAGAGACATGGGAATGTAATTCATCTTTTTTTTTCAAGGGTAATTATATAAATTTTATCATATATGATAATAATCTATACATTATAAAGGAGAGATATAGAGTTCTTGAGAGGTATTATCACTTTTTAAACTATTGTTTTTCAATGAGAAAAAAAAATTAAGAACATTTTATGAATTAAATAAAAAAATTTAAAATTGTCCAAGACAGAATAGCTATTATAATAGTGATATTTTAATTATTCTGGAAATAAAAAATGATGGAATTAGTTCATGGTAACTTTAGTGAGCGGTTTGAGCATATGAACACATTAATATGGTTTGATTAATGATAACTTGTTGATATTTAATTTTATTCTATCATTAACTTGAGGTAGTATGTTATATAACTTTTTAGAGGTCTTATTTACACATTTCCCATGATATAAATTTTATGGGTATACTTGATAGATATTATTGATTATGATCACATGTGTGTGTATCATTTTATGATACTTGTTTCAATGACTATGTACATACCTTCTCTGCATATTTTATGTTGATAACATGTATTTTTTTGTGCAACTGTTACTCATGATGATATGTTAATCTTTTTTTGTGTTCTACCCAATTATGTGGGCCTTTAGAGGTATTGTTCTTATATTTATATGAAGGTGGAACATTGTGACATCTTTATCCTTTATAGGGGGGGTGTGCATGACATGAAAGATGGTGAGGATGGACCGAATCCTATGGTAGTTATATTAAGATACCTCGTGGATGACATGTGTTACTCTTGATGCCTAGAAAAATCAAAGGAACGTGTTAATCGATTCCTAGTGGATGTCGAGTTTCATGATCAGTCGATGCCTAGTAGATGTGAAGAATAAGACCCTCTTAATGAAAAGTGGTTCTAGAGATGTAAATACACACAATTCCAAGTAAATTTATTTTTATTCTCAGGCATATCTATTTGATTACTTCTGATACCATGATATTCCTTCCAACATTGAACCAAAGTAGGTACGGTTGGGTTCATTTTAGCTTGGTTAGCACATTAGTACAATGTTTTTTTTTATTGTATATTTGTGTAATAATATATCATTTATTATTAATATTATGGCCTACACATATTATACATGAGGACATAATTTACTGATGCATTGGTGGTGTCCTACTTGGTTTTATTTCTGAAACCATGCAAGGTAATCTCAATGAAAGTATATAATACATGTATAGGGACCTGATGAGGGGAAATAGAACTATGGATTATAGTTGTGTAGTAGATAATAGAGTGGTTGGTTGACCAATATTTACTCTAGAGGACTAAAAATATCTTTTATTTATTTATCTACATGAATATATAAATTGAATTATATTTCCACCTTGGGAGCATATTATCTATTAGTTTTATGCCATGTATTCCAAATTTTAGTTTCCACATTCCACTATGATTATTTGTTATGCATTTAGTTATTTACTATTTTTTAAATGACATAATATTGAGGTTATAGACTCCCCACTGATGTACATAGACTCTCTTCGTTTTCCATAAGCCTCCTGAATATGGGGGGCTTGCATGAGTTCATGTAGCACTCTAAATCGAACTCTGTGGTCTGGATCATGTCATGACCTGAACCACTGGGGCCCTACATGGTGTCACTAAGCCTATTTTCACTCCCCAAGCCATCCTCTAATATGTTAAGGGGGGGAGACTATTGTTTATTTTGTATATCACACACATGGGAGGCCTCATCCTAAATTACTTGTAATCATGCACAAATCACTATTCACTAATATAATATAGAAAGATAAGAAACTGATACTTTGGATGCATGCATAAAAATCATCCCACATCAATTTACAATTGTAATAAAATAAAGTATAACGGAAATAATACAATCCCAATAAAACTATAAAAGGACTCACCCTACATATATAATAGAGGAAGTATCCAAAAAGAAAATATTGGGTCCATATTTGATCCTTCTAAACTAAATAATCTCTAACTAATCTCCACCAACTCTCATTCCACCTAGGAGTCCAACGAATGGTCTATCTTCTTCATAAGACATTGTGTATATAGATCCCATGTAGGGGTGAGTATAATCATACTATGTATAACACCCCAAAATCACCAAAAACGGAGTATTAAGGGAGAGTATTCATCTCATCACAATGAAGTAATGGAAATCATAATATTCAGAAACACCCAAAAAAAATTACCTAGATATATTTAACAAGAATCCCAATTGTGGATAAAAATGGGACCTACATCTTCATAGTCCAACTAAAAATGAATAGTCTACCTACAACTCCAAAGATCAATCTTCAATGACCAAAATCATGCATAGTCACGCAAGAATTCATGTGGATGGCATGAACCTCACCACTACACTCCATGTTTATGGGGAGCTATCTCCTTTTAATTCTTATCATATAACCTCTCAATAATCTGAGTGGAGGACCATGCTCTATGATACTACTCTCTATAGTCAGGGTAGCACAAACTCCTCTGTAGGGCCCATGTTCCACTAGAGCACAGAGAATAGGGATTACCACTACGTAGATAGAGGTTCCTCACCCTATTGTATTGTGGGAGAGCATAGAATATACCTCTGTAAATAGTGTGGGGACTCGAGCCTTGGTTCTATAGAATATTATTTACCCTTGTACCCCTATTATGATCACACTCAATCATTGCCATCAATTAATAGTCATTAAAAGAAGCATCAATCTCATAATAGCTTTCATTGTTTCTTTGATTCCAAAAATAATTCCACCATCACATTCTATATAAAAACTATTTAGTATTGGATACTCATTAGCCAAAATATAAGTCTCGAAGTTGGAGATATGCAAGGTAGAAATCAAGTTCACAAACTTTCCCTAAAAGGAGAACCGTACTTGTTTCATGGGGTTCATGATGTGCCTCTATGAATATAACACTTCTGATATCTCATTGTCTAACATTTCATGCTTTCCAACATATACATGGTGTGTCCACTATGGGTACACGTTGTGTAGGGGTTGGTCAAACCCTTGTTGTGCTTCATACACAATACCATGAACTATAGAACATGCTCATGTACTTAAGGTGTGATAGTGTACACTTACTGTGTATGAGTATTTTTCTAGGTGTACAGTGTGTTCCCCACTTAACCCTATGAGTATGGGCTGGTCTATCACTTAGTATGTGTTATCATATCATGCTCATATACCTTATCAAGTACACGATGTGTTCCCCGCCATATATTATGTATGGGGAAACATGGGATCTTGGGCATGTAGTCTTTGTACACATTGTGTTTTTTATTAGTTAAACATGGTTTGGGATTTTATACACACAACAAGTTGCTTCACATTGATTATTAGGTTTATACTCCCAAAACACATCAATATTAAAATCTAATAATTACATATCTTATAGGACAACCACTTAACAATGAATATTTATTTCCACATGGAATCACTTGACACATAATATCTTGGACTTCATGGAATCTATTATTCGAACTATATTATGTGTCATCCTTATATATCCAGAACTTCTAGTTCCACATGCGGTTCAACATGTGACCTTATCACCATTAGATATGATGTGATTCTAGAGTTGATCATGGATCTGGGATAACCATCCATTCCTCATCCCTAGTTTCTAGATTCTAAAAAAAAATATCCTCAGGAAATGACTCTCACCATACAAGGTTGTTTCTATAATACCAACCCATGAACCACCAATATTTATCCATTCTTAATCCTCTGTATTCGATGATACACCTCAAATTTTTCATCCAAATTTCCTAATATCCTTAATAAAATCCCATTTAAAAGATCCATTATGACAAATATCAAATGTAAAATGATTGATTTCAAGCTATTGTCAAACCACTGGTCAAATGAGACACCGAAAATCAATGCATGAAGAATTACAGGAGAAAGGAACAAATCAAAGAAATGCGCAATAAACCTCATATTTTATTTAGGTTAGACTAAATCTTTTTTGTGATAAAAATGAATAAATTGATAATAATTAGATGACATAATTTTCTATTTCTAGAAAGATAAAGGAACACTTGAAAATCAACCATTGATCTACAAATAAATCTTCTTATAAGGATTGAATTGGGTTTGACATGGACTAATAAAATTGGAGATAGAATAAAAAAAAGAGCATACTTCCTTTAGATTGTATTGATCACTAATAGAGAAAGATTCCATATCACTTTTATTTATGTTATCCATGAAATATAATTGAATAGAATATCCTAGTGGTACTAATCTATTAGAATGGGAACTCATTATCATTCCCCAAATATCTCCTCCATGATTTATCTTCAAATAAATATTGATATGTGGTTTACCCAAGGATTTTCCCATCAATAGGTTTATATAGAGGGGATCTAGGAAAACAAAAATTTAATAAAAAATTATTTGTTTGTTTAGTTATCTATTCATGACTTCAAATTACAGAAACACCTAACATGCACAATTTCTATATTGTTTCATGGGTAAAAACTATATTCTGAATTTAATCACACTCTCATAATTCCCAAAAGTGACACAATTCGATCATTATTCATTGATTACTAAAAAACTATGTGTCATATATATACATATATATATATATTATTTAATATCACCACACCAAGGATCACATGGCCATATAATTCCATGTTAACTCAGCGCCTAGTACTGAAAATATTCTTTAAAATAGTCTAAAGTCTTACACTATGAAAAAAGAGTTGTTACATTTTTCCCACCATTAAGATTTTTCATTTTGAAAATTGAATACCTGGTCACTAGTGAGGATACAAATCTTTCTATTGGGTTTCTCACTCCCATGAACTCTCTTTAAGGTTATCATGTTGTCAACAATCATGCACTAAAGGGAAAAACATACCCATTAAGGTTATTCTCCTATTAGTTCTCAAACACCACCAATATCAAGAAACATCTCAAAAAGGTAAATCCTCCCTTAGTTACTATATCACCTTGGTCAAAATCATGAAACAAGATGTGTAGATGTCACTTCTAGTGTGACACCTGAAAAGACCCCAAGAAACCAGTATAACTATAGTTATTGGGTAAAGTGATATTTCACTGTATTAACCTAATGAAGTTGCAGAAAAACGTCATACCAACCTCAAAGATAGCATGTCCTCTTAGAAAAATATTTGAAATATTCAATTAGTTGAGATATCTCACAATATTTAGTCTTTTTATCAAAATGAAATGGACTCTATATTCATTCCAAAAAGGTCCTAGATATTTTTGGGTATTCCTCATCCACCCATAGATAACTGAACCATTTCACAACCATCAATTGAACTAACTCTATGACCGCAAGTGTTGTCTCCCACTAGCTCTGACTAGTATATCAGTGGCCTATATGGTCTCCAAAATTTCCTCAAATGGCTCTACACCCATGGTGAAGTGAATAATTTATTGAAACATAAACTCCAATGATCAGGGATTATCCTCCTATCTATGTCTCACAAATAACATGCAAACTCAAACCATGGTCACTAGAAAATAAATGGCCTATTTTATATAGCCATCTGTATACATTAGAAACACAGTGATCAATATACAACGAGACCCATATTCCTTATACATCTTCTCAAAAATCATGACATAATGAAAGAAACATGGTATGAAACAATCATCTGTGGAACCCAAAGACGTCAAAATACTTCCTGCATATAAAACAATCCCAATATCTCAACTAATTAAAGCTCTTAGTTGGTTAAGAAGTGGAAAAAATGGTTAGTAAATTTATTATCACTTAGGTTGTGTCATGAACCCTCACTAGTTATGGAATCCCCACAAAAAAATTAAACATATACCACCTCATTTCCACTTCCATCCAATACCTAGGCCCCATCCTATTAGAAGGTGGGACATCAGGAGTTAAACATGGGAATACACTACAACTACCTTGTCCACTAATCATAATGGAGATATATCTAAAGTCATACACACATCTCCTAGGTATACTAATAAGGGAAATAAAGCTCCATTTAACCTCCTATTACAGTGTTACTAGAGTAATATTATGTCTCCAGAATAATAACATGTTCCACACATTTAAAAATCTCATCAAGATCATTTAAAGTTTATATCTTGTCACACAATATCTCAAAATTTATATCCCCAAGTTATCTCTCCCTGGATCAAAGAAGTAGAGTGTAATTCAAACCTAAAATCAACATTCATTTAACTATCCTCACCTTCAAGGAAAAGAACAAAAGGTAAATAAATCCATCACATTTCTCAGTAAAAGAAAATGGAATATATCACTGTGGTAATCTGTTGACACTATTATTCCCTTTGGTAGAATAAATATAACACTTTCTCAATATTTTTTGGGCTAATTGTTACTCCCATGTCTGAAAAAGAACATCCCATGAAGTGGACCTATTGAATCATCAACTGACTCTATGATATCATCTAATAGGGATGGTAAATGTGGGGGAATTTCTTAAACCAAACTCAAGTGTTCCATGTGTTCAATAATTGAATATGATTACACAAGGATGAATTTGAAGAACACTACCATGTATTAATCCATGAATAGTTATAGATCTTGTTCATATGTCCCACAAACTCTTGTGGGGAATTCAACATTCCAGATGTCATCCTTATGAACTCAAGAAAACCATGGTGGAATTAGAAATTTACCTTCAGAACATCCTCCTCTCAAACATTGATATGGTGATAACTAACCATGGGTTCAAACACTAAGAACAAATTTTCCCATAACCACTAATCGAATAATTTATTTATTTCTAGGGGTAGATACTACTCCCTAACATCCACCTTGTTTAGATGATGTCAATCCACACCTAACTGCAGTATCTCATACTCATCCTTGGTGAACAACATAGGTCTCCATAAGTGAACAAGAATGGTCAATCACATCACCTACTCTATAAATTTATCTAACAATACCATCATATCTCGTAGAAAAATGGGTTCTTCTGATCTGATATAATTGATACTGAGCCATCCCTAGGCGAAATTCCTTGAAAAAACAAACCCCTAATATAGATGTAGGCCTGGTATATATTTAGGGAATATTTTCTCGTACCCCTCCAACATATTAAGAAACCAAAAATACATGGAATCTTCTACTCTATGTATTATACTATCCAATGGATATAAAATTGGTTGTATCCTCTTGTACATTATCTCAATGTTTTCTTATTGGGAATCCTTATAAACAAATAAGGTAAAAAAATTACACTAATTATGTACACTATAACTCTTACTAGAAATTGTTAATTGAAAACATATAGTAATCAACCATTCCATACTGTGGAAAACATCACAGGGTCTCACTACTACTATAGAATGATTTTATATGAGGCTCTCTCTCCTCCTAGAGCAAGGACACATTTTCTATAGAAGTGTATTATCACTGATTCTCTCTATTGGATCCTTCGTAAAAGTTTTTTAGATATAAATGGATCCATTGTAATCTATAGGCATCGAATAGGTGTTACATTGTATGAAATATAGTTCATGAATCTATACTAAAACTAAATCTAGAGTAGTGAAGACATATTTAATACTTTAAACCACCCATAATCCTTTTGGGTCACAAGCTCCAACTACCTGAGGCTATCCTTTTCCTCTGTCTTTTTTCACGACAACCAAGAATAACTATGATACCTTAGCACATCAAACAACCATGATCACACAATATATGGAACGGGAACACCATACCTTGACATATTCATCTTTTGTATGCACTTTCTCAACCACAAAGATTTAGATAATTCCATAAGAAATAATATCAGTGGTGGAGGTGTTCATATTCTTTTCATGCCCAATTTCATGTCAAAAATCCACAAAATATACCTCTTTCAACACCTTATGTCACCCTGGATAATTTTCCCCACCATGAACCCTATCATAAATGGTATTATTCAAGAAGGACGTTCGCACAACAGGATCATGATAGTCCTCTAACTCCAAATATGGGAGTCTATCTCACCATGAAACAGGAGATATTTTTTCTATATAACTCATGAAGTGAAAATAGAAAAGGTTTATCTTCTTCCTATA
Source organism: Viscum album (assembly GCA_963277665.1). Classification (NCBI taxonomy): domain Eukaryota; kingdom Viridiplantae; phylum Streptophyta; class Magnoliopsida; order Santalales; family Viscaceae; genus Viscum; species Viscum album. The sequence goes on from OY728151.1 coordinate 862,842,532, forward strand.
ACACTGAAACCAACTATATATCCATGGAGTGGATCGGTTGTAAGAGAAACTTCTTTTTAGTAAGGGTATTCATAAGATAGAGGACTTAGACCACCACCTAAAGAAAAAAATTCCACATCTTGAGGGTCCATCTTATAGTGAAGCCTCATCAGTCTATCGCTAGAACTTGTTTAATGTTCTAAGACAATGTGCACCAGCATCCAGTTCTTATGGATCCAAAGACATCGAAACACATTTATGATCATATTTTGGGAATATTAAAAGTGGGACATTGTGTTTCTCAATATGTGGTATCACTTCTCTATGCCTATATGGAGAAAACACATCAAGAATAGGTCCCAGAATGAGGCTTTGTTCATCATCATGTGACAATATCAGAATCCTAGTTGATTATTATCATGGAGGTATAATGAAAGTTATCAATACAGACCATGGATGAAAATCATTTCTTGGTAACTAAATCAATTTTTACATAGAAACTAAAACCTATTCTTAAATGATTCATGTATAAATTTTTCCCCTGCAACAAGAATCTATATGTGCCAAGTCAGCAAGCAGTTTATTAGAGTCGTGGTGAATAGATACATTGCCCATCACACCCTCCCTGAGTTCCCTAGACTGAATGTTAAAATTGAGACACATTAACACGGTTTCCCTACATCCCTAATGAAAACCTCAAATCATGACAATATCCAAACTCTAGTCCTATGATGACCTACTCTAATAAAACTTTATCAGGACCCGATCCCTTGGGGACATTTTAGATATAGTAATTCCATGATCACTCCCCAATATCTCTATTAATAGGTCTAGGGATGGGGAATAGTACTGAGTCGGCATAACACACACATGGGTGGCCTTAGACTAAAGTACTTGTTGACATAGAAACATCACCATACACTAGTATAATGTAGAATGATAAAAAATGGAGTATATAGATACACCCATAACAACTATCCTACATTAATGTACAATAAAAAGAATAAAAAAAGTAAAAATTATCAAATAAATTCCCATCAAAACTAGAAAATAACCCATCTTACTAAAAACAAAGAGGTTGCCATGCAAAAGTATCTCTTGAAACCATCTAAGGTATATCTAGAAACCCTAAGATATAACTAATATATGCCTTCTGTTGGTCCACCTAGGAATTCAAAAAATGGTTATTTTCTTGTTTCATGATGTGTGTGTCTAGATTGTATATTGGGGTGAGTATATACATACCCATTATGATGCCACAAAATAAAAAAAGAACCATCAATGAAGAGTAGTCATCTCATCAAAATGAAGGAATGCCAATCAGAATATGAGACAATATCCCTAAAACCCCAAAAATGATCAAAAGGAATTCAAAATGATTAGTGAAAGGGGATATCCTTCTCCATAGACCATCTAAGAATTAATATTCTGATAGTAGGTCGAACGATCTATCTTCGATGCCTAATATCATTGTGTAACCATATAGGAATCCGTGTGAATTTTCAACACTGTGAAATTATACCACATAACTGAGGGGTAACTATATCCTAGTCCTGAATCCCATGTAACCTTGCTATTTTATGAATGTAGTGTAAGTTTCATTTCTACTATGATCCAAAAATAATTTATCACTAACTCCAAGAGAGGATTCACTCACCATTAGAGTTTGATGAAAAGGGAGAACCACTCCATGTATAAAGGACCTAAACCAACTATATTATGGCGGATTACCGACTCTACCACTATAAAGAGTATGGGGGACACACTCCCTAGTGTTATAAGGGAGTACCAACCCCATAATATCACTGATGATCACACTCCATCATTGAAATCCATCAAACATCACTAAAATAATATTCACACTCGCAAAACCTAGTTGTGTATCTAAAATTCCAAAACAAAGGCCATAACTGCATTCTATATAGAAATTTGAATAGTAAGGCTAATCACAAACCCAAATTTGAATATCAGAAAAGGTTATATGCTTGGTAGAATATCAATGAATCCAACTTTCCATGAACGGAGTAAATGGAATGTCTTATTCAATACATAATGCAACTCTATGATTCTAGGACTCCATGTGTCTCTATGTCTCACAAGACATGTATTCCTATAGATACATGACATTTCCACTATGGGTAAAATTCAAGTAGAGTTTGGTCCAACACTTGGTGTTCCACCTGATAAATCCAAATTACTATCCCTCATTCCCATGTATTCATGGCATACTCATGTACAATAGTTGTGTGTGTATATTTTTTAAAGTACACAACATGTTCCCCATATCACATGATGTGTAGGGGTTTGTCTAGTAATTGTCATGGGTATTTTTACCATTTCCATGTACCTTTAAAATTAAACAATGTGTTCCTTTCCATACATGAGATGTGGGCCCAAATGGGAACTCGGGTTTGTACTCCAAATACACTCTGATCTATCTTCCAGGGTATTTATGGTGTGTGATCTAATACACATGGAATATGGATCAATGTGGGTTCCTAGGTGTGTAATCCTTGTACATGCTATGTTGGATGGATAATAATCACATGTAATATAGACCTAACACATGGTGTGTGAAATTTTTTTTTCCTGATGAATTATAAGATACATAATAACAGGGAGTACATGATATTTTTTCTTCAGAAAACATTTCATGAACGTGCAATTTATCATAAACTACTAGTTTCACATACATATTTTCTAATACCTCCAACACCACTAGATACATTATGATTCTTTCTATGGTCATATACTTTGGTTGATATCACTTGTCTCACCCCCCCAGGCCGAATTTTGGGCACCAATCGCTCGGGGAAATGACTCTTGTCATGCCATTCCTCAGAAACTATATTAAAGCACAATCATACAATCCTGATCCATTCATAATACCCCGTCACCAACATTGCTCCTTGATCATGTCAACAAACATTACCTTGATCGTGAATGTAAACCTGTGGAAATAATCTGTTACGCCAATGATCAAATTCATTGTGATCAGTTTTGGGGTATCTTCGAACCACCATTCAAAAGAGATATTGATAATGAATGCACAAATAATTTGGAAATAAAGGCACCAAGTCAGAAACATAAGTAAATAACCATGGAAAATATTTGGGTTGACTCGATATTTTTCCATGAGAATTTTGAATGAAGATAAAATAATATGATAGCATCAGATTTATTTCTAGGAAGATAAATCTACACAAACAAATCAAACATAAATCTGTAAATCATTCTAGTTAGAAGGATTGACTCATGATTGATATGGGATAAAAAATTAGGTTTAAATCCAAAAAAATCATGCCACATTTTTAGATTTATTTTTCAGGAAGAAGGATTTGACATCACCATTGTTTGTGAAATCGAAGAACTCAGTTGGAATATATGATCATAGGTATAAATCTATTAGACCATAGTCCATTCATCATTTTCCAAATCTCTCCATCAATGTTTCTTTACAAGTCTTAAGGCTTTTCAATATTACCCTAGGATTTTCTAATAACTGGGTTTATATAGGGGGGAGAAGTGTCATTCCAATTAAATAAATAAATTAGTTTGTTTTTTAATAATCCTCTCATGATTACACTTAAGACAAACACCCAACACACACAATGGTTATGTCACACCTAGGCTAAAACCTACATTCTGATTTTATTGGAGGTTTCAGAATTACCATCAATGACACTATTCTATATTATTCCATTATTTCATAAAAATGTGGGTATATGATATATTATATATAATTTTTTTTAATATCACTGCACTATGGCTATTCCTGGCCCAAAATTCTACACTAACTCAGTATCTATCTTTGAAAATATTTCTTAAAATATTGTAAATTATTACATGAAAAAATACACTCATTAAGATCAGTTTAATACATGTGATTTCAATGTTCTATAACCTTTTAGATAGTATGAGTGGGTAAATTTTAAAATTGGAAGATGAAAAGTTAGTTAGAAATTGTAACATTGTTTCTTTGAAATAGGTAGTTAAGGTCATTGAAACCAAAAATTGGTTTTGGAAATGAAGAGTAATTATTAAATTTTTGGTTTAATTATCTGTGATATCTAATGGGATTTTAAAAACTCCGCGAAAGTTTCCATGTAGGATATTAGTATTATATAAATCAATTATTCAATTTTTAAGTTTATTTGATACTGAATGTATACATTAAAACTATTATAAATGTACGTGATCTAAAAAACAAAGGTAATAATTGATGAATCTTATTGTTTTTATTCAAATGATGAATTAAAAGGGTTGTTGAATCTTAGAGTGTAATGTAAGTGAATCATTCATTCTAGGATAAATCATAATAAAAGATATAAATTTTGACTCTCATTTGTTTTATCTTACATGATATGAGACTATTGTAAACAATGGTTGTTTGGTAAATAAATGTGATGTTGTTTTTGACACACATGATGTTTGATTCAACAAATTATAAAACATGCCTCGGAATATTATGAGGGAAAATAATTTTTTCTAGGATAAAAACTATATCCAATCAATTTGTTGAAATATGAGGCAAATAGATTACTCCACTCAATATTATAATATTTTATTGATTAATTAATTCTTCTCATAATAATGATCCAAACAAATAAAATATCATAAATGATATAGTTTAATGTTTTATTTTTTAAATAGTCTCATTATGATAAAATAAAAGTTATTTTCAAAAAAATTGTTTTTAAAGATTAGCGTGATATTCTAAATAAGATATACTCTCTATGTGGATATTTTTAGTATATTATACTTATATATGTTCATGTAGAACAATTAAAGGATTGTACTAGTAAAAATAAAAAGTGAAAATTACTTAATATCATAAAATTATTTAGGGTATGTTATTAAAGAAAAATTTAAAGAGTTACGTTTAGTTACCATAGAAAATTGAATCACACTTTATAACCAAAAAGGATTTTAGGATATGTTGGTAAATTATTAAATGAAATGATAACTTAGATTCCAAAACATTTCAAGGAAAATTTTTTATAAAAAAGGTTACATGAATTGTGGTAATAATGAAATTATAAATAATTATAATATAAAAAATTTATCAGCATCATAACATTCAATGCAGTAATGTTAAGGAATTTTAATACTGTAAACAAATAGTTGAACATTTTGGAATTTGAAACCAAATTCAATCCATTGTTTAAAAAAATTAGGTAAGTTACTCACTAAAGAAGTTCAGTGGGAGTAATTTTTTAGATGAACTCATTGATATGTGGTAATAATTAGAACAAAATATAATGAGTTTTATATAATAATAAAACTGATACAAACATAATTCCTATAGAGTGGTCTTTCATATGTTGTATGATTAGATCAAAAGTATGGTTTTGTTAGTCTTCTTAAAAATAAATAAGAAAAATATGTATAATTTTATACAAAAGGTAGAATCAACCTATTAATCATTCAGGATTTATTGTATATATTTCATGAAGTGATTTGATAATTATACTCTCAAAGTAAAACTCTGAGTTATCACTAATAAATTTTCATCATGGGGTATTATAAATGTGAGAGAATGTTAAGGTTAAATTGAGTAGGATTTCATATAGGGATACATAATACACTCTGGTAACATGAAATGAGATTTGTTTACTGGATGACCTGTCAACTATACCGCATGGTGTATAATACACAATGTCATCGGTATACTAGTGGTGCAGGTTCAGTACATGGATTTATAGTCACCTGAGTATGGAAATATACTTAGCATGAGAATCATTAAAATTTAAGAAACAAAGAAAAATTTATGTAAACTTTTATTAAAAGGATTAAATGGAATGTTAAAGATAAAACACCGAACTAAATCAAACTACGATATATCATTAACAAGACTACATTAACAGTAAAACCTCAAGTAACTTAAAAGTTAACTGAATTATTCACTATACGGAAACATATATTTTCATTCATTCCATATTATTATTATTAAATAGTTATTTTACATTCTCTTATACCAATTAATTGATTAAAATTTAATTTTTAGATGATAAATAATTAATAGGATTTGATTAAATCCATTTAATATAAAAAAATATATTTTTCAAATAAGTTTTTTAATGTGTTGTGAATTTTTATTGGTCAAATTTCAAGAGTAATTATAAAAAGCATTCAATGAATCGACAAATAAATTAACACTCGGTTATTTATTAATTTATATGAAATAATATTAATAACACATAATGTTTAAAAAGTCAATATTTAATAAAAAATTATTTACATTATTTTTATGATTTTATTTAAAATATAAATTCTCAAATTTTATAATCATAATTAGAAAAAATAGATTCCTTTTTTCATTAAATAATTTTAAATTTTTATGGTCAATGATTTTTATTTTTTTGAAATGGTTGATTATTAAGAGAATCCTAAAAAATATTTTTTTTAAAATAACACAACCTATATAACCACATCATGATATAAGTATGTCACAAATATATATAAAACAATTTTATAAAAAAAATATATATATAAAGAGTAAAATAAATTATTTCGAAATATTATTTTGAATATATAGACAAACCATTACATTTTGAATCCTAAGTGATATTTTATTCTGATAAAGCCTATTTTTTGTAATTTTAATTTAATTAATAATTATAATGCTTACCTTTGGTTTTTCATTTATTTTTAAGTAAAAAATATCATTTTCTTTTCACAACCCCATTATTTTCAAGGGAATAAATACTATATATTATGTTCCTATAAATTCGTTTTCTCTTAATAAGGTAATTTTTCAAAACAATGATTTCTATTGCATTATGTGTACATTTATTAAAAATAATTTTTAATGCCTCTATAAATTGAATAATATAATAAAATTAATATTTTTATTCAGAATATTAAAATTATTGTATAATCCCAATTTAATTTTTCAGAATAAAAATAAGAACTCGAGATAAAAAATGAGTTATGTTTAATGTTAAAATGTTGTGAAATGGGTTAAAATTTTTTGATAAGAGCACAAAATATCTTGAAAACATTCATCTATTTTTTTAATGTATTTAATGATCAATAATTATCCAATATCCATTATTTTATACTTTTAATTCACTTTCCTTGGAAGGTTAAAATTAATTAATATTAATTAATGAGTATTTACAAAAATGTCACCCGTCTCACTTATTAAAGGATATCTCTTCCTCCCTCTAAAATATAGAACAAATTTTTTAATACCTCTCATTGATATCCCATATTTCCTTCCCTATTATGACTCTCCAAAAATTTTGAGATTTTGGTTCCAAGAATTGGTCCTAAAACTCACATTTCCAAGAAGCATTTCAAGAGAAGATCCAAGTTCTCAATGTGAGTATTAATTACTACCTAACATTTTATTTAATATCAATCGAATCTACCCAATTCCAAAATTACTCCAATAATAATAATAACATTACATCACTATCATTGGTACACATAAATGTTACTATATTGATGGAAAACTATCACTTCCATGAATAATTTATTTGATTATTCAGCAACTCCTAAAATGGAGGATATTAATAAACAATTTAATGAATAATAATTATTTTTATGAGATTATTGCAAAATTAATTTTAAATTCGTCAATATATTAATAATATTAGCAATTTATGTTCATTGAAAATTAAGCCACTTAAACTGAGCATAAAAAGAAGGAAATGATTTTTTATTATCAATATCTATCATTTATATTATTTTTGTAACCCTTAAAAATTTCTATTAATAAAATTAATAACTTCTAAATTTGATAATTATAATTATGAAATAGTGATATTATAAATTAATAACTTCATAACCATATTTATCCATTGATTATGGCATGTTATTATTTAGGTCAATTTAACAACCTACAGGAAGGATGCTATAAATTCTATCATGGATAACTATATAAACATAATTACAGGTAATTTTAGATGTTAATAAATAATTAATATTTTTTTAACTTGAGATTGGTAATATTAATATTTAAACCATTATTAATATACCACCTTTTGTTCGTAAATAAACACATTCTGAAACAATATAGTCATGGAATTCATTATCACAAACCATACACATCCCATACAATGAAATGTAAAATGAGACTTCATAAAAAATTTAAACAAAATAATTCCAATATCCTGAGTAATACGGGAATGATGAACAATATATAAAATAATGGGGATCTATATCTCCATTACAAAACTAGTACGAAGTGAGAAAAATTAGTAATATATATTAAAGAAAATAAACTATAAATTAGTAATATATACATGGAGAATTATTATAAATAATCCAATAATAAAAATTTATTTTAATTTAATAGTATTCATGTTTCATTTCTTGACACACAACAATGAACTTTCAGATATTTAGATCAAGCTATAAAAGTATTATTATGGGTACATTAATACCTAGTCGTTGAATTGGAACGTAAGAATATGAGTATCTTAAATATGAAATATATTACAAATTTACAAAGGTAATAATTTATTTTGACTAAATCAAAGTAAATAAGAACTCATTTTTTTGAAAATTCATTTTATGGAAAAAATGCATTCTCTTCAAGAATGATTTTTATTTCATTTTTTTCAAGGAAATTATAATTAGTTTTTGAAATTTTTTGAAATTATAATTTATAAAATTAAAATTATTTTTTAACTAATAATATAAAAATTAATATAGGGTTAAATTTTGGTATTTTAATGGAATGATTTAATTTTAGTGAATGGTAAAAAATAGTGATTTTTCAAATAAAATCAGTTATTTTTATTAAATCAAGTGAATTAAAAGTACCATTCTATTTTGGATTTTATATTAATGGTATATATGATTCATTAGATTTATTATAATCTAATTAATTCCTCTTGAATTAGAAATATGCATTATTTTTGTATAAGTTGATTTTTCGGCATAAAAAAGCATTTCTCAAAAAAATATTTTTAAATTTACATATTTATATTAAAATTAATTTTTCTGCATCTATGAATTGAATCGTGAAAAATAGATTACATATTAGGAATAATGAGTTTAATGTTTTTTAAATTGGTCCAATTTATTTTGTTAATTATGCATTTTAACCAAGTTTAATATGTGCCACTGCATGAAGGATAAAATGGGTAAAAGATGGTAACAACTATGGGACAATGCATTAAAATTACCCCAAAACATTACTTTAACATATAATATGAGTGGGGTTCGACCATCTCCATCAAATATTTAAATTTATGATATTTTTTAATTTTTTTTAATTACTTATATGTTATTTTATGTTATAGAAAATAAAAAATCTCACACTCTGTTATTTTAAAAATAGAAAGCATTTATCATAGGGATAAACATAGGTTATTATTGGTTATGAATAATTATTTTTAAAATTAATAAATTATTTTTATGATATTGATCTATTAAAAAATATTAATGATTGTATAATTACTATGAATTCTTACGAAATGTTGACACAATGCGTGTGCAAGTATTAGAAAAATTTATAAATAATACTAAATACCTTAAAATAAATAGGTTTTGGATGTGTTGTGGCGTGGAATGAATTTTATGACTAATTATAATATATATGTTCTTTTTAAAGGGCCTATATTTGAAATAAATTTTGTATTCTATAACTTTATATTAAAATAAAATTAATACCAAAATAATTAATTGTTTATATTTAATTCCAATTATCACCTTTGAATAAAATTTAAAACCCTTAATGATTGAAAATTATTTTATCAAGATTAAGGAGAAAGAGGGTTCACCATAGTTAATATAAATATATATGGGTTAAAATAACCTAAAACTTGTATGAATACATTTGGATGGGGTATTTTTGATCATATATCATCTATAATTCAAAATAACTCAAATTTTAACCACGTGAATATAAATATGACCTTATTGTATATTAATGTTTTGACTGTTATAAAATGAAACTGCACCTCCCTCTTATTTACAACACTTTTGGAATCATAAATTGATCAATGCCTATATAATTATATTCTAAACTTCAATATACATTATGTAGAGGTATTACTCTTCTTAAAATACTATTCTAAGGTTTTTCAAGAAGGATTCTTGTAGAGCTCTACCTATGAAGATATAATTATATTACCTGACTTTATTCAATTTATTTCTTATTCTAAAGTGTTTAAATCTATGTTTGTATTCATAAAATAATAAATTTATGTATCATAAATATACAATAATTTCATTATTATTATGTGAAAACCATTATCCACACTTCTTCCCATCAAATGGGAAATTAAATTATTGCTTTTAAATGTGTGTAGACTATCGACTCCATGTGAAGATATGAATCATTTTAAATCACAACAATTAATTTTTGGTTATTACAATAAATTTAATTTTTATATATAACATAGTTATTATTTTGAATTATAAAATCTTACTTACATTCTTAACATTTTATTCATTAGAAATCAATAACATTGCTCATGCGTACGTTTGTACTACCACCTCTGGGAAGCTATGTAATTATTTTTATTCGATTACAAGGATAATAAAAAAGATATATTTAATAAATATATATGATATATTTAATTAATTAGTGATGTTTTAAAGGTAAATTTATATTTACCTATCTTTCATTCCAACCATTGAAAAGTTGAAACATCACTTGCCTGTACGTATGGACTACGATCTCTATGAAGTGATGTAATTCATTTTTAATCATTCATTTTTATGAATAATTATAAAATTATATATTGTGAATATGTATGAAAATATTTAATGATTAATATTCTAGGTAGTATGAAACCATGAACAAGGTTCAATTACCAAGACCATATAACTAAAACATACATGAAAAATGAAGTTATTATTTACATGAATAATGATTTAAATAAATAATTGTTAATAAAAGGGAGATAAAATGTTATAAATAAATATTGTTATTATATGTTGAATAATATTCTATAATATTTTTTAAATTAATATATATTTATTATATAGGATATTTTAATGCATATGACACAAGATGAGACTTTAATTAAGTTATTTTTGTTTCAATCTCATTTTCATCAACATAGTTTAGTATTGAATTGCCATTGGGGAAATTATATGATACTTATTTGATAAGTTCATTAAATATTTCTTTGAATTTTGAAAATAATTTTGATCCATATCCATGATTTATAAAATGTTATAAATAATGTATCTTTAATATAATTAAAATATTTTTAGAATCATTTTAATCCATGTTTTACTTTTTAGAATTTTTTAAAAAAGAATCATCTTTACATTTTCTAAAGGAACTTTTTATTAATGTTTAAAATAAAATCATTATTTTAATTATTACAACATGAATAGAATTTCTAATATCCCTTATTACTCAATACTTTGAAAATTTATTTAAAATTTTCCATAGCTCATTTAAAATAAAAATATATATAATATTTTTTAAATTAACATATTTTAAATAAGTGATTTCAAAATTAAAAGGGTGTTTTCTTCAAGGAAGATTTAAATGATTTATTAAAGAAATTTTCCATATATGATAACATACTCTGATAATAATTAAGATTTATAATGGAAATGATCCAATGATGTAATTCATATTCTTTCTCTGAATGGTTTATGATTTTCATGATGGGATTTTTATGAACCCTATTTAATTCCCATGGTTCAATCTATGATGACATAATGAATTTTTTATGGCATTGTGGAATTAATATGAAGGAATTATGATTATGTATTGGTAGGTTCTATTGTATCCCTCCAATGCATTGGTTAATGTGATATTTTCATCTCATCATATGATTATTATATGTTCTTTCATTATTGAAAATATATTTTTTTACATTTTAATGAATGAGTGTGACTTAATTTTTGAAATTATCAAAAGATATGAACTAGAATTATTAAAAATATATTTTTTCACATTTTGATATGTGGATATGATTACTTTCTATATTTACTCAAAATATTATTCAAGGGAATGATTACAAATATTTCAAGTCATAGGATTATGGTTTCCTGTATTAATGATTATACATTTATATTTCATGACTCTTGAAGGATGATTACTTAGTTTACACCATTATTAATCATGTGGTTAGATATGACTTGATTTTTAAGTATGTGATATTTTTTCTAGGTATGAATATTTTATATTGAGAACATGAATAGTATTATTTTGTAATACCCTTGTGATTACCTTATTCTAAAATATGATCATTTATAGATATATCCCATGTTTCCCTTACCGAGAATCTGATCTCACCGTTTATTATGTTTTCCATTTCCCAACTTAAAAATAGAGGTTTTACATTTTTTATTCCTAAAAAGGAAACTATATGTGGATAATTTGTGGGAAAATTTTATATTTTACTTTACCATCCATTTATGTATGCATGTTTCCAAAAACACTAAACCTGTATGTTTTTTTCCATGTTTATTAGTTAGATAAATGTAATATTAATAAAAAAATGTAATATTTATATACCAAAAGTAAATGTCACTTTCAATTATATCAAATCAAGATTTAGTTAAATATGGAAAATAGGATATAAAAAATTTAGTGATAACCCATTGTATATTCTTATGTATAGGTGAATATCCTAATTTTTAGTAAATAAATACGTGTAGTGTTCATAGCAAATAAATTTGTGTCTAGACAGTAGAACGTTGATGTAGTTATAAAACATATTATCCTAGGCGTAAAAACTCTGAATGGGTTTGATATGCCAGTAATTCAATCATTATAATTTCACTATGAGTGGGGCTAATATTACACACTCAGATAGATACTCTTGGATTTTATTCATCGGTTAATTCACACATTATTTATAAACCATTATAAAGTATTTTAATAGATAATGACTATAGATAACCTTTGTTAAAACTGAGGTTTCATATATTGAAAAGAAAGTGTCAGTATTTAGAAATCGTAGTAACTATTTACATCATTATGTATTTTATCAATATACATATTATTTTTCATACTATAAATTTTGGTTTAATCCAATGCTTGACACCAAAATAAATTATGTTAACATTGAATATGGTAAAAACACAGTGAATTTCTTCCAGAGAATCCAAATAAAATGGGAGATCAAATGTGAAATATTATTTTTATTCCCAACCATCTATCACAAAATATGATTATAACTTATGAATATGTGAGTTTATGGATGAAAAAAATCAAGAGGAAAATGGTGCTTCATGATGAATATATAGGAAATAATATTCAACTTTACATATGTTTAGAATGTGGGAATAATCACCCTTGTAAATATCATAAAGGAATAAAAATAAGTTTTGGGTGTATAAAAGGAGAACATAGTGAGAATAAAAAATATTCTCATACCAAAATATTTCATCATAATATATTAGTATTCATTATAAAACATAATAGTCTATAGAAGAAATATTTAGATATACTTCCTTTTTAAACTTGTAAAATTAAAAAATGATCCATAACTGAGATAATATGTATCCCAATATGTCCCTCATAACTATCACGATTCATAGTAACATTAAACATAATAAATTTCCTCATAACCTGGATAAAGGAAACAAAATAAAGGTGATCTCATATTATCTGTAAGGGTAAAAAATGGCAATATAAACATGTTCTGAGCATAAGGGTACGAGAACATGAGAATAACATTTGAAAACCCTGCCCAATATATCATAGATAAATAACATGATTCATGGAATTAATCATGGAAGTTAATAAGAGATTAATCATAATATCATTGAAAAATATAAACAATGAGAACATAATATTGACAAAATACATATATTTGTGGCATACACATTAGTATAGAAAATATTTTCCTTAGTATTTCAAGGCTCATTTACAAAACTATAACAGTGTAATTGGATCACACCTAAAACCATCCTAATAGCCAGGTTTCACTCCCAAGACTACCCTAGTGTATGTAATCCCTTACTAAAATAGTTTCACACCTCATTCAATTTTTTTTATCTTATTATATATAAATATTTACACAATTCATTACTGGGAGATATAGGTCCCACCCATTACATAATTGAAATCATACATATGTGTGAAACAAGATCATAAAATATTCATCGTATCTAGATCCATGAAAAGAAATTTGTTTCATAAAAAAATTCATATAATAGTATATGGAAAATAATCATGTTTCATAATCAATTATTAATTTTATCAAATAATAATCTTTGTAAAATGAAGGATGATTCATATTCGTATTTTCTTTGTTTAACCTAAGGAAAAAAGAATCAGCTTTCATAAGAATATTATGATAATAATTATAAACCACCCAGAGAAATAATAATAATAATATCCTTGGATAATATACTTAGTAAATCATATGTAAATTCAAACAATGTCATCCTAGATGGAAAAATATTCTAAAATATCACATGGACCATTTTTTAAAAAATAGATAATATTTAAAGACAATTTAATTAATAATAAATACTAATAAAACTTTTTGAAAATAATTTTATTTAAAATAAACCTTAAAATTTATAAAACAATATTCCAATAAAATAATGGCCATGGTGGTGATAATTTTTTTCAATCCATACATATTAAAAAAAATATTCCTTTAAAACTTTTGATAAAATCCAAATCGTAATTTTTTACGAAATGACATGAAGATTCATTTTAAAACATTTAGTAAAAAGACAAACACAGGTAAAAATAAATTTAAACACTAACTTGAGGGTATTAAAAAAAAGTAAATTTTTTTCTATAATACATAGATGTGGATGAAAACGGATTATAAACCAATGATAAAAATAATGTTTATTTCTCCTAAAAACATTCTTTTGAAATATTTAGTACATAAAGAGAGAAAATTCAAGAGAAAAAATGTATTCTAATTACATAAACATAGGATAATAAAATTAATGGTTTAATTTAGATCTTGATAATAATATTTCATCACTGTACTCATAAACATAAAAAATCATGATGAATGATGAGATTGTGTCCTACAACCCTTTCCATTTTGGTAACACTAAATCGTAATCCTCATCAAAGAATAAAATTATAAGAAAAATAAAATATCATGAGAATAAAAAACATCATGACATTAAATTGTAATGTATATATATATATAACTCAGAAAATAAGATAGGTTTAAAACTTAATTTATGTCCCAAAGAATATAAATCGACAAAAAAATCCATTAACTTAAGTCTGGAATTCCTTTATACACGTTCTAACATCCTATTTATTAAATATATGTATTTTATTAATCTATTTAATAAATATAATTGTATATATATTACCATATATTATTTAATCATGGCCTTTTTTAACCTTTTATTAAAAATTCAATGTCAAAGGCGTTATTTGGGTAATAACTTCTTTGTTTTTCATGTATGTTTTTTTTGGAATTTTTTTCCTCTTACTTTGATAATGGTTAAATAATTTCTATAATTTTAACCTCGATATAAATGTTATATATATTCATTATATATCTATTTAGAGTAATCTAAAATATTTATAGATGGAAAATTAAATACATCATTCATGGAGACAGTAGGTTGTACGTACGCATGAACGATGTTTACATTATATCAATGGATAAATGAACCATGGTTAAATAATATATTTTCATTATAGAATAATTTTTGTGTCATATATATCACATATACTCTTTAAATTTACCCTAATTACCTTCCATGAATGGTGTTAGAGAAAAATTAGTCACTTCGATACGTGATACAATAGTCGATTGTACACATGAATGATGTTATTGAATCCCCCAAAAATGGAAAGTAATAAGTGGAAGGGGATGTTATAATTATATGAATATTATAATGTAATAAATATCAAATATATACATTATATGTATCCCCATAACCAATATTTATAAGATTTTATAGAAGAAGTGTCACATTGGTTCGTGAGGTTGTAGTCCTCTGTACACACGAGCAACATTATCACTTCCCATATGAGTGAAGATAAGATAGATATAGGTAATTAGAATAGTATAATAAAATCTATTGATATGGAATATAATTTTTTATATATTATCGTGTTTTAAAAATATTTTTAATATGTGGAGGAACAAATAAAAAATGATTATTGAAGAAAGTAACCTCTGCTTCAGGTGACCTCTTTGGGTTTGCAAAAAAGCTTTCATAGGCCAGATTTCTGATCAAAATATGTTTTTTAGGATTATAAGAGGAAATTAATGAATTAATTTGATCAGGTATTGTCCAAACCAAAAGGTTTTGGAATTATGAAGACGACAGGAGAGCGGGTGTCCTTTTATTTGTGAGTTGAGTGGCACACCTATAATTTTTTAAAAGAAAAAGTTGTACCCATGTTTCTTATAAGTAAAAATGATATAAAATGGGTAATTATAGAACCCTATACATTATAATGTAGAAATATATCCCTAAAATGGGGGTTAAAAATTTTTGGATCATTTTTAACTATTATCTTTTTGTTTAACTCCATAGTAAACCCATTTACCTTAACTGTGATAATTAGTTTTTGGAATTTATACTATTAATTATGGTAAAAATTATGATCAACTTATTAAATAATATAATTTATAATAATTTTAAATATGGAATCCAATTTAATTAATTTAATTCATAAAAGTGGGAAATATTAATTTTAATTCAACCACACAAATGCGATGAAAAAGTTGTTTTCCAAAGAGAAAAGTTTCATAAGGTTTATGGTTTTTATATAAAAATTGAATATTAAAAATATTAAAATGACCTAAAATGGATAAATATATATATAATATAACTAATTATTCTTTTAAAACAATATTAAAAAAATTAGGTTTTTAAATATTGTAAAGGAAGAGACAATTTCAAATAAAACCAGTATTTTTAACTATTTATTGAAAAATTTACCTTTTCAAAATGCTCCCAAGTATTCCTTCCAAGATAATTCTTACATATATATTTCAAAAATGAATATTATTTTTCCAAATAAATTTTCTGAAATTGGTAAAAATACATTTTTTATTTTATTACAAAATGAAATGGTAACATTTATTTACGAAAATTGTTTTTTTAAAACATATAATGAATCTTCTAAAAATAGAGTTCTTTTTATCAATATGTTTTATATACATAAAAACATTATAATTAATATTTAAAAAATTATTTATTATAATTTAAACCACTAGTTTTAATGGGAATGTTATAATAGACATGTTTAAATAATAATATAAATAATATATTGGGTTTTGTTAAAACTCAGTGTCACATCTAATGCAGGTTGAACATGGTGTTTCATCTAATGAAAGATATCAAATAAATTAAATTTATTCAAAATGTAATAAATCATAAAAACATAGGGTGTTACATTCTACCCCCCTCCTAAAATTAATTTCTTCCACAGAATTTATCACACTAATACAAAAAAAGGAGGATGCATCTATTTTGTAATTTCCTTTGGTTCCCACATAGATTCTTAAAATTGGAGGTTTCACCAAAAAACATTAACTAGTGGAGTGGAAAGTTTTAGTATCACTTTCATTATACAATCCAAAATATTCATTGGTTGGTCCACATAAAAATATCCTACTCCAATGGTACAACCTCTGAGTTTAGTGGGTGTGAAGTAATAGGTATGTACTTCCTTATGAGAGATACACAGAAAAAATCATTAACATGATAGAGATTTAGTGGTTGGGGAAACTTTTAAGATTCTATCATGATTCAATCAAGAATTTAAAAAGGTCCAATGTTTATAGGGATTAAATTTCCCATTTTCAAAACCTCATAATCTTATTTCATGGAGATATATTTATTAATACCTTGTTACAAACATCAAATTCTAGATCACACTAGAAATTTTCATCATAACTTTTCTGCCAACTCTAAGATTCCATGATATGTTGTTGAATGGATCTAACAACTTTTTATATTTCTTCTATTATCATTGGACCCAATAGATTTATTTGTTCAAATTCATTCATGTTTTTGGATTTATACACTTATTTCAATTGATGGATTTATAAGGATCCACCTGAATTTTTGATTGATATCTATTGGTGTATGAAAACTAAACTAGAAGAAGGGGTAGATTCCAACCAACAATGAAATCCACAGAACAAGATCTTAGTATATCCTCTAGGGTTTGAATTTTTCTCTTAGGCTGACCATATATATAAGGATGATATGAATTTCTAAAACATAACTTTGTATTTAGAGCCTACTAAAAAATCTCCAAAACTTCAAGGTAATCCTCAGATGATGATCAAATTCAATTTAATGTGAAAATCTGTGAAACCTTACCACTTACATTATTTGTATCCTATCATGATGATCCTAATATAAATCATTTCTTATAGTGATGAGGTTTTCTATCTTTGTATGTAGATGGAGTATAACCCATATATCATTTTTTCCTTTAGATATTTATTGTAGTTTGATGAAAAAATCTTGGGTTATGATATCTCATTTCGATTATGGTATGGGTAATGAATATAAAATCCCTTTATACTTTTGTCTCTCAGCCATAACATTCTATCATTCCAAGAAACATGATATTAAAATTTTAATATCTCTATTCATTTTATCCAAACAGATGTATTATTTCAAATATCTATATGTCCTTGTACTAAAAGGATGAATAGATAAAAATGAACTATGAACCTTCTCTAAAACAATCCTACATCAAATATAGTATGGAAAAAATACATATATGGTTTTGGATCCTTATTATTCTATCATGATTAGGGTCAAACATAGGAAAATATTTGATCTTCTTTTTCATCTCTATATCTTATTTATATGCCTCCTTAATCATTTCATGGATAGATGATTGAATATTAAATTGAGGAAGATATGATTTCTCCCCTTCCTTCAATATTTCTAGATCCATCCTTTGAAAAATTGAAAGTAATTAATCTTTTTGGATTCTCATCATGGATAATCCATCTTGATCCTTTCGACTCATTACATCATTCATCTAGTTTTCTTTCACAATGTGTTAATGTATTGGGAAATATTAATATTTAATCAACTCTAACCATATTATTTGGAATATACTAAACTTATTCAGTCTGAATATATACATTAAATTTTTTTAATTGAATATATATTACATTTTTCACCAAAAAGATAATTTTTTAGTGTCTTGGATGAAAAAAATGCAGTATCTAAATCCAAATAATTAATTGGATAATTTTTTTTATGAACCTACTCTTTTTGTGAGTCATAAGTTATAACCATGTAATTCTGTTTGGGAATGAATCCTATTTGTTTGAGTAAGTATCTCATGAAGGGGGTGAATTGTGTATCTAATAAATTATTTTGTTCAAAATTAATTTAAATGAAATCACCAAATTTAAATAAAAACACTATTAGTTTAACAAGAAGTCTGATATAAGTCTAGTCCTTTTAAAATAATTCACAAAAATTGATTAAGTCTCTATTAAAAAAAATATAATATTATTTTAACATTTGAAATGAATTTACTAAATCAATTTATAATATAAACATTAATTAAAACTAACTGTCGAAGTAGTGTTTTTTCTTGTAGTTGAATATTGGTTTAGTTTTATAGTACATAAAATAATTCAAAAAACACACAACACACCGCGGAATTTAAATTCAATAGGTTAACTCTTAAATTGATATGTAGTCATATCCACTTCAAAATCACATACTTCTGAGAAATTTATATAAAATAAGAATTGATCCATAATCTGGATCGGTTGATGCAATAGTGTACAAACTATCCACTCCAAACAGGAGATCTTCCACAGTAATCGTGGGTGTACAAGTAAATCTAGACACAATTAGACCTATACTAAATAACATGGGAAACAGGAGTTAAAGGTGTTCAAATGATATCTATATGTCTTCTAGTTTGAAGTGGGAGATAGTGTGGGATATAATAATATATAGATAGATGCACTAATCAAAATGGAAATATAAATAAAAAATAGAGTAAATAATATGGGTAGAGAGATCTTGTTTCTCTGTATGATATGCTCTGCAGTTTGTGAATCTCAAATTTAGTATGAAATACTACATGAGTTGAATTTCATAATTTTCCTAAAGAACCATTTTCCCCAAAATCCTTCTATTGAGAATTCATGAATTTTTACAGATCTTCAATGGGCTTCGCTTTATCCACATTTAATCGTAGTTAAGAATTATACATGTATAGAACACTTTACATCTACCAAACTCCCTTCATGTGTACATGCATATCTGTTTATTCATAAATTCCCATTTCAAGTCAAGAGTGGTTGCTTTATTTATTAATTGTAGTTTTAATACCCCCGGTTTCTGGTATGTAACCCTTAATTGATTATTTTATTTGTTTTAAAGTTAAGGAT
The DNA here is from genome assembly GCA_963277665.1 of Viscum album. Classification (NCBI taxonomy): domain Eukaryota; kingdom Viridiplantae; phylum Streptophyta; class Magnoliopsida; order Santalales; family Viscaceae; genus Viscum; species Viscum album. Next base: position 862,862,775 of record OY728151.1, read on the forward strand.
GAGGAATGGGAGACTTGGGAGAACTTGGGATAATGATGGAGGCAAAGGTTAAGTCACACGGTCAACGCATGAGTTGTCCAAACTGTGTGACTAAACTGTGCATAGAAAACTTTCGTGGAAGTGGCTTCTGCATGGCCAGAGCGCTATTTTTTTATCCATACAGCCAAACCGTGCGAGATGGGTGGCCGAGGCAGTAGCTAACGCATGATTAGTGCACGGTTTGTCAAACCGTGCAGAATAACCCTGCAGTCACTTCAAATTAGATCCTTAAATTGTGGATCTAACTGGTTTTGCCTCTAATTTCCTCATTAAAGCTCTTAAGTGGCCCTAACTCAGGATTTTGGTTCTCCTATGGTCTAAGAGGGTTATCCCATCGTTCTGGAGGCGATCTGAAGGCTTCTCTTGGTGAATCAAAGCCTGATTATTGAGGTATGTAATCATTCTCTTTTATTATTGAATGGTTTCCTCAATATACTTAGATTTACATCTCGTTTTCTCTCGGTTTCTTAGATCTATTTTTGGTAGGGGTATATCTAAGTGTGTGGATGCCAAATATGACGAGATATGGTCTTGGTTGTGTTAGGAGAAGAGATCTAAGGTGAGTTTTTGGAGTTTCGGCCCGGTTTTCTTATGTGTTCTTCGTTTGTTAGGGTTTTCATCAAAACCTTTAAGGTAGGTGGCTTCACTCTCGACTCCTCTTGTTAGAATTGGTTGGCTTAGTTTCAAGTTGGTTATTTGAATGGGATTTATTGTGAAAATTATGGAATAAATCTTCTTTAGTGATGATTTATGTTTTTGATGAAATTATGAAATCATGGTGAATTATTTGCAAAGTGGCTTGGATATTTTAATTTAAAATAATGATTTTAAATTATGAAATTGCTGAAATTGTAAATGGTTTGATGAGAAATGGGTCTTCAATAAAAAGGGTGTTTTACTGAAATGGTTTTGATGGATTTTTTTTCAATAAAAGGAAACTTTATTGAAATGGATCGAATTGTTTGATCACACTTGGTTTGGATAGAGAATGGTTTTCAATAAAAGGTGTTTTATTGAAAGTATGGTTTGGCATGATTATTGGGAATGTGTGGTGTGTGTTAATGTTGCATGTACGGGGCTTGGTTGAAATAGGACCGTGTGCCCAATGTCAAACGTTTAATGGCACATCGTAACTATATGTACAAGGCTTGGTTAAAATATGACCTTGTGCTCGATGCCAAAGGTGTAATGGTACATGGGAAGTAATTACCTTGTGACTACTTGGTAGATCGACGAGAAACCGCTCATGAGTATGGAAATGTCATAACGATGCATGCATGGTTGATTTCACGGGTTTGTGAAATGGTTGGTTATGCCAAGACGGGATGTTTATGAAAATGTTTGGAAATTTTTTGGGTTATTTTTTTGGAAAAATAACATGTTGGAAAATCTGGTTTAAATTGCACTTTGATTCTTCTAAGCATAGATGGTTTTCGAAACATGTTTATATTTAGTTATAAACTACTCTTGAGAAAATGATTTATATAAACTGTTTTATATAATTGTTGTTAACTATTCAATCCTAGTGGCATGAGTAGGGAAGTAATTGGGGAAAACTTACTGAATTTTATACTCACCCATGCTTTGGAACTTTGGTGCTTTTGCAAATATTGTATTTTGAGACATAGGTAAAGGTAAAGCATCTCATTACTTATGGATTGTGGTGATGTTTAGGAGATGCTGTGGAGATTGGAGGTTGTGGACCACTGAGTTGTGGTGTCTTTTGAGAGTCTTATGTTGTTCTTCTGCTACATATTTTGATGTTTGGTTTGGTATTCCACTATTATGTACTCGGATGTGGTTTAACATAAATGAAGTTGTTGGTTGGTATTTCATTTTTTCATGCATCATATAGTGAATGGTTAATGGATGGGTTTATTTTCATAAAGGGAAAATCATCCCCCAATTGTATTTGAAACCCTTCAGTATTTATTACCAGCCTTTGGCGTCTTGGGATGTCGCTTAAGTCCATGTTGACTCATTGCACTCTCAAGCCAATGATAATTGGCAGGTCATTAGAAATGGTATCATCTTGTTCGGTCCTTGCCTAACAAGTGGTCATCGATGTTCTTGGTCTTGGAGTTGAAATTCCTTCTTCTCGATTCATTGGGTGATCATCTTAGACAGGAGTAGGATTGTCCGAACATGAAATGTGTAGAATAAAAGGACATAACTAACCCGTTTATGATGAAAATCAAGTTACCATGGTGTTGGGTACATAAGTGTTTTGGATACACTTCTAGAATGTTGGAAATCTCAATGTCGTGGGTTTAGCCAATGAGAGGAGCATGACATGCATTTTAGAAGAATTACTTCCCACTAGGATTGCATATCTTATTGTGAGGGATGAGTAAGAATTTTGTGAAAGGTGACAATTTTTAAAAAATGTTGAATTTTTTTCAACTGGATGACTTTGAAAACAGAGTATTTGGTGTATTTCGAAAATGATTGATTTTCAAAAAGTATGTTGAATGTTTTCAAAAATTGATGAACATGTAAAAATGTTTTCTGAGAACAATGTTGTGATTGTTGATGTGATAGAATTTGAAATGCTAAGCCATCAGTTTCTAGAGGGTGCGATTGACGGAGTATGTTGTTGGTCTAGAAAATGGCACCCAGTAGGCGTCGTCGAAACCAACACAAAGAAGACGTGGAAAATGTAGTTTCACCTGAACTACATGTGAAACAAGAGTTGGTTCAGAGTATTTTCCAAGCCTTTCAAGATGTGAATTTGGGGAACCGGTGGAATGATCCATGAAATGTGGATCATACCATCCAGTTCATGAAGTAGAACCCACCAAACGTTAGGGGTGATGCTGAACCCGAGAAGGCGGAGGTGTGGCTAAGTAGGATGAATTGTATATTCGATTTCATCGGCACACCAGTGGAGCTGAATGTAAAGCTGGAAACATATATGCTCGAGGACCTTACACTTTAGTGGTGGGATTTAGCAGTGCATGTAAACTGGATGAAGTCCTTACATGGGAGGATTTTGAAGAATTTTTTAACAAACAATTGTATCCTCACACGTTCAAGATCTAGAAAACGACAGAATTATTTATCTTGAAACAAGAGAGCCTCTCTATCACAGAGTATGCGGCTAAGTTCATGAATTTAGTCCGTTTTTCATCAGAGGTAGCGGCAATTTCTTCTTTGAAGGCACACATCTTCGAATCGAGGAAAAGGTAGGAGATTCGATCGAAGATTGTAGGGATCTGTATTATAGATTATACAGAGATGGTGAAAAGAGAAATGGTTACTGAATGTGATATCTCAGGATCGATAGGAGGAGGCATGATGATACCCATTGGAACGGTTCGGAACTCTAATGTTGGGAACAAGCAGAAGAGGGACACCTAATTCCTAGGTGGGACTGCGAATCAGAACCAGACGGTGGGATCATTCAACTTTCTTCCACGAACCCAGATCAAAGCAGGTTGATTTCAATGTGGTTTGAATGATCACATGAAACTAGAATATACAGCACCACCAAGAGCATGCCACAATTTCATCAAGATAGGTCATCTTCAGTGATATTGTCACAGTGCTCCACGATCGGGTGTTCAGGACACTTCTGAGGCATCACAAGCATCGTATGCTTTGACAAGGCTAGGATAGAAAAATCTGCCTCACCAGCAGAACAGAGCTAGTTACGGTGATTCCAGGAATAACATGACTCCTCAGGCAGGGCAATCTCAAAAAGGAAATAAAGAGCAAAGTGCAGCAATAAAGAAATTGTATAGAGCCGAACAGATTATGGTCTATGATCAGTCTAGACCATCTATGATGGGAGGTACGATTCCTTTGAATTTTACCCTCATTAAAGTGTTGTTCGATACTGGTGTATCGCATTCCTTTCTTTCTTCTCATATTTATGATTTGCTTAACGTAAAACAGGAAATGATGCCTTCTTTCTTGAAACTACAAACTCTTCATAGTGAAAGAGAATGTCAATCCTTCGTGTGTAGAGCATGTGCTATAACTGTTGATGGAGCTGAGCTGAAATGGGAATTCTCCATGTTGGAAATGGATTTCTATGAGGTAATCCTGGGTATGGATTGGTTGACAAGGTTTAATGCTCACATCGACTGTTATAGGAGAATAGTTAGTTTCATGACTGAGGACGGCATGAAGCATCTCTTCAGGGGAGAGAGAATGGTAGTGAAAGGTGAAAAGAGCATGTTGGCACCAATGGTGGGAACGACCTCTTACCAATTGGTAGTGTTGACTTTGGAATTTTTGGAAGAGAGAGGAAAGTAGTTTTCCAGCTATGGTGGATCAATTTCCTGATGTTTTTTTTTTGAAAACATCTCAGGATTACCACATGTAAGAGAAGTGGAGTTTACAATTGATCTCTTTCTGGGGACCAGTCCTATCTCACTTCCATATTATATGATGGCACCAATGGAGTTAAAGGAATTAAAAGTGTATTTAGGGTAGCTAGAAAGCAGGGGTTTAATTCGTCCAAGCATGTCTCTATGGGCAGCACCAGTTTTTTTGTAAAGAAAGTAGATGGAACTCTTCAGATGTGTGATAATTATTGTAAACTTAACCAAGTTATGATAAAGAACATATATCCACTTCCACGCATTGATGATCTATTTGATCAATTAAGAGGAGCTCAGTGGTTTTCCAAGATTGACTTACGATCAAGATGTCACCAATTGTGAGTTCGTAAGGAGGATATTCCAAATACAGCTTTCAGAAGCAGATATGGCCACTACGAATATGTATTCATGCCTTCTGGTCTAATGAATGCACCAGCGGTCTTCATGTCTTTAATGAATAGAATATTTTAGTGATATCTATATTCTTTTGTAGTGGTTTTTGTGGATGATATATTGGTGTATTCAAGAACAAGGTCTGAGCATGAGCAACACTTGGTGTTAGTGTTGGAAATCTTGAGAGACAATCAGTTTTATGCCAAATTATCAAAGTGTGATTTTTGAATATAAGAGGTACACTTTTTTAGCCATGTTGTTTCTGAGAAAGGTGTTTCAGTGGATCCAAAAAAGGTAGAAGTTGTTCTTTCCTGGGAACCACCAAATAATATCTTTGAAATACGAAGTTTTCTTGGTCTAGCTTGTTATTACCAATTCTTTGACCATGACTTCTCACGACTCACTTCACCTATGACAGCATTTAAAAAGAAGAACAATTCATTTTAATGGACTGAGGAATGCCATAGATCGTATCAAGAGTTGAATGTTTTCCTTACATCAGCACCTATCTTAATCATTCTAGAATCAGGGAAAGGATAAGTGGTGTATTTTGATGCTTCAGTAATAGGGTTGGGTTGTGTTCTCATGCATGGAGACCACGTGGTTGCTTATGGCTCAAGGCAATTGAGGGTGCATGAGAAAAATTACCCAAAACATGATTTGGAGTTGGATACAGTAGGCCATGCTTTGAAAACATGGAGACATTATCTCTTTGGTGAGAAATTTACTCTATTTACGGATCACAAAAGCTTGAAACACATTTTCTCATAGCGACATTTGAATCTGAGGTAGAGGAGATAGATATAGTATCATAAAATTTTTGACTTTGACTTAATTTATACTATGGGTAAGGGCAATTCTTTGGCCAGTTCATTAAGTAGGAATTCTTTTGCTCAGTTGGAAAAGGATGCTTCAGATGAATGGCAACGGATGTCCGTCTTATCCGACATGCATGTTGAATGTGAAAATAGAGGTGATGTTGTAGTTTTCTTTTCAGTAACGTTTTTTCTTGATCTGGTAAAAGTGTTCAAAGAGGCACAAACATCTAATGCGTAATGTCTGGTAATGAGTTCAAATTTCACTTGTGGGGAGACCATTGATGGCTGGAAACTAGAAGTGGGTTCAGTTTTTTGTTTCAGAGATCATATGGTTGTACCTATTGTTTTTCAAGAAAAAATCATTAATGCTTACCACCATTTAAGATGGGTTGTACATCAGGGTACAAAAAATATGTATAAGGTGATAAAGGTACAGTTTTGGTGGAGAGGGATGAAAAGAATGGTGGTTGAGTTTGTCTCGTGATGCTTAACTTGTCAGTAGGTTAAAGCATAGCATCATAGACCAGCTGGTATGTTACAGTCTTTACCTATCCCAGTGTGTAAATGGGAGAAGATAGCAATGGATTTTTTTATAGGTATTCCAAGAATGGTCCGGAAACATGATTCCATTTGGGTGATAGTGGATCTCCTAACCATGTCTGTCCATTTCATCCATATTTGTGAAACTCATACGGTGGAAGATCTTTCAAAAATCTATATCCGGGAAGTGGTAAAGAGACATGGTGTACTAGTGTCTATCGTCTCAGATAGTGATCAGAGGTTCACATCTCGTTTTTGCAAATCCTTACAACATGACCTTTGGACTCAGTTGACGATGAGCACGACGTATCATCCTCAGATAGATGGGAAATTCGAGCGGACGATACAAATTATGGAAGACATGTTGCGGGCTTGTGTAATGTATTTTGGTGGAAAATGGGACGAGCATATACCCTTAGTATAGTTATCATACAATAACAGTTATCATGCCTCGATACACTTGGCTCCGTTTGAAGCATTGTATGGGCGTCCTCATCGTTCTCCACTATGCTGGATGAAAACTGGTGAAACATCACTAGTCGGGCTGATCCCGGTCCAAGAAACAATGGATAAGATTCAGTTGATTAGAACGAAGATTGAGACGGCTCAGAGTCATCATAAATCCTATGCAAATCACCATCAAATACCATTATCATTCATTGTGGGTGATCATGTCTTCGTAAGGATCTCTCCAAGACTTGGACATCGTCATTCTGGGAAGCAGGGCAAGTTATCTCCTCGATATATAAGCCCTTTTAAGATATTGGAATGGGTTGGAGAGGTGGCATATCGGTTTGCATTACCACCATGGTTCAGTTTGGTGCACAATGTATTCTATGTGTCTCAGTTAAAGAAGTATCAACCTGATCCTGGCCATGTGATCAGACGGGATCACGTTGACCTAGAGTCAGATGCTTTGTTGGTACATATCCAGGTGTGGATTGTGGATAGGTAGGATAAAGACTTTCTTGGAAAAAGTATTGGTCTATTTTCGGGTTTGGTGGCCACATGGTTATATTCAGGAAGAGACATGGGAACATGAGAATGAAATGAGAGAGTAGTGGCCAGAACTCTTTTAGAAAAGTATTGGTTTTCTACTTTCTGGGGACGGAAAGGCCAATGGTGGGGATAATTTAGTACCCCCGGTTTCTGGTATGTAACCCTTACTTGATGATTTTCTTGGTTTTAATTTTATGGATGAGGAATGGGAGACTCGGGAGAATTTGGGATAAATATGGAGGCAAAGGGTAAGTCACACGGTCAGCGCATGAGTTGTCCAAACCGTACATGGAAAACTTTGGTGGCAGTGTCATCCGCATGGTCGGCACACGGTTTGTCTAACTGTGTGGACAAACTGTGCTAGAAGGGTGGCTGAGGCATTAGCTAACAGACAATTAGCACACAGTCTGTCAAATCGTACGGACTAATAGTGCGGTCACATAAAATTAGATCCTTAAATTGTGGATATAACTCGTTTTTCCTATAATTACATCATTAAAGCTCTTAAGCAGCCATAACTCGGTATTTTGGTTCTCCTAAGGTTGAAGAGGGTTCTCCCATTATTCCGGTGGCGATCCGAAGGCTTATCCTAGTTAATCGAAGTCATATTCTTGAGGTATTGGATCGTTCTCCTTCATTCTTGAATGGTTTCTTAGATCTAATTAGATATACTTAATTTTTCCTCTTGGTATCTTAGATATATGCATGTTAGGGTTATATCTAAGTGTGTGGATTCCAAATATGACAAGATTTTGTCTTGGTTTTGTTATGAGAAGATATCTAAGGTGGGTTATTGGAGTTTCATCCTGGTTTTATTGTGTGTTCTTCATTCTTTGGGGTTATCATCAAAACCATTGAGGTAGGTGGCTTCACTCTCGACTCCTCTTGTTAGAATTGATTAGCTTAGTTTCAAATTTTTTATTTTAATTGAATTGATTGTGAGAAGCATGGAATAAATCTTATTTAGTGATGATTTCTATTTTTGATGAAATTTTGAAATCTTGGTGAATTGTGTGCCAAGTGGATTAGCTGTTTGAATTTAAAATGTATATTTTAAATTATGAAATTTCTAAAATTTTAAATGGTTTGATGATAAATGGGTTTTCAATAAAAAAGGGTGTTTTATTGAAATGGTTTTTATGGATTTCGTTTTCAATAAAAGGAAGCTTTATTTAAATGGTTCGAATTTTTTGAACACACTTGGTTTGGATAGAAAATGGATTTCAATAAAAGGGTTTTTATTTAAAGGATGGTTTGACATGATTGTTGGGAATGTGTGGTGTTTGTTCATAATGCATGTATGGAGAATGTTTGAAATAAGACCTTGTGCTCGGTGCCAAACGTTTAATGGCACAAGGTAAATATATGTACGAGGATTTGTTGAAATATGACCTTGTGCTCAGTGCCAAAGGTGTAACGGAACATGGGAAGTAATTACCTTGTGATGACTTGGTAGATTGATGAGAAACCGGCCATGAGTATGGAACTTTCATAATTATGCATGCATGGTTGATTTCACGGGTTTGTGAAAAGGTAGAGTATTCCAAAACGGGATGTTTGTGAAATGGTTTGGAAATTTTTTTGGTTATTTTTCCAGAAAAATAGCATGTTCGAAATGTTGTTTTAAATTTCACTTTGATTCTTCTGATCATGGATGGTTTTTGGAAACTTGTTTATATTTAGTTATAAACTACTCTTGAGAAAATGTTTTATATAAACTATTTTATATAGTTGTTGCTAACTCTTCTATCCTAGTAGAGTGATTAGGGAAGTCATTTGGGAAAACCTACTGAGTTTAATACTCACCCCTTCTTTGGAACATTGGTGATTTTATAGATGTTGTATTCCGAGACACAGGTAAAGGTAAAGCATCTTATTACTAATGGCACATGGTGATGTTTGGGAGATACTGGAGAGCTTGGAGCTTGTGGACCACTGAGTCGTGGTGTCTTTTGAGAGTTTTGTGTTGTTCTTCCACTATGTATTTTGATGTTTGGTTTGGTTTTCCGCTATTATGTACTCTGATGTGGTTTAACATAAATGAAGTTGTTGGTTGGACTTTCATTTGTTCATGCATCATATAGTGAATTGTTAATGGATGGGTTTATTTTCTTAAAGTATAAATCATCCCCCAATTGTATTTGAAACCCTTCAACATTTATTGCCTGCATTTGGCATCTTGGGGATGTTACTTTAGTCCACGTAATGACTCGTTGCACTCCCATGCCAATGAGAATTGGCGCGTCATTACAGTAGTAGAAAAAACTATACCAGATCTTCTACTCCTCATACTACACATTCTGAGACAAACTATAATTCATCTTGGTTGATCAATTAAGTAACAATCATTAGATTGTTTTTTAACACTAAATTTGATAATTTATCCATTTTAAATATTTAATTCGAAAATATAAGTAAAAGAAATTGTGGAGGTGCGTATTTATCCTGGTGATAATTTTTGCGGTGTCTTGATCTGGTGCTAACTCAGAGTCAAGCGGTGTGATGTTGGAAAAGTGTCTTGATCTCGTGGAGAGTATGGTTCTAGTGATGTCTAAGTCCAGTGGCGTAAGGCTGGTGGTGACTAATAAAAATGATGAGTTGTTCCAGTACTTCGATAATTTTAGATCCCAGTGGTGAGACTTAATTGATGTTGTATCAAGGAAATGGTGAGACTTTCATGGGTGTGAGACATGCTTTGTTATGAGACTTTTCTATACTTTGTCAGATTTCTGTCTTAGTGGTAACTCCTTGCTAACTGTGACCCATCATTCATGGTGAATCTTTATTAACGATTTCCCATATTTAGACAAAATTTTAAAACATGTATCATAATATAAATATCTAATATTAATCATGAAGCTCATTAAATATCATAATAATCATGATGTGGTGATCATTAAAATTAGAAGGTAAAAAATATCCCCTTTTGATGATCAAAAATCATGTGATTTTGTATTAATGACATCAAATGTAAATAATTACATTTTATACATATGATACCGAAGAAAAAAGAGTATCATACAATGAAATTGAAAAAAAAAATATTATCAAAGAAAACTTTTTGCATAGTGCAATAAGATATCACAAAGTATAAAATGAAGGTACAAAAATAAATGGAATCAATAGAAAAAAATATCTCAATGCGGTAGATTTGATCCCCCTTCAAGGATTACCAAAAAAATCATAGTAAAGTAGGTAATGTAATATAGCAGAAAGAAAATAGAAAATTCAATTGAAATAGAAAAAAATAATATTATATGTTTCATTAAAACCCAAATAAAGATATGTAAAATGTAACATACCAAAATTTATACAAAAATACATGCCTTATCAAAGACACAATGTCTAATAAATTATTATTCTTGAGTTGGTTTAAAGGATCAATAGAATGTTTCTCTTATCCTTTCATGAGGTAGAGGGCTTAGCAGTGGGTCCTGAAGTAATTATAGGAATGGTTGAGGGAAGAGAAGGTATGTATGAAGGAAGATTGGAAATTGTTTAAGGCGTTTGAGGCTCTCTAAATGAGGATTATCCAGAGTTATTATACTAATTGTCTAGGAGTGAGAGAAATTGGTTGAAATTGGGTTGGCAGAGAGGAGAGGGGATCTCTGGTCACATTAATTCTGAAAAATTATGGATATCTGGCTTGAGGTGTGAAAGGGATGTCATTGGAATTACATCATGAACAACAAATGATGTCCTATAAAATGAATAAATTGTTTTCAAACATTTTTGAGATCAATTATTATAATTTCTACGCATTCTATTGCACTAAAAAATTATTTTTTATTCAATAAACCTCTTATTTTTTATAGTGAGAACCATCAAATAGTTTACTAGTTCCCTAAAGGATCAAGTGACTAGAGGCATCCTCAAGTTCTCAGTTAGAAAATAGAAATTGGAATCTATGTCATTACTAGTATATATCCTTGATAGGTAATACTTTTTTCTTTGGTAATGGTCTCCCGGTCATATTTGATGTCTTTATAATATTTTGTAATTAACTTCAAAACATGATTACTATTATACCTTATTCTGCTTAAGGATTCTTGAGGATGTCATATAGAAAACCATCAAACACAAGAAGAAGTAGCTCTAAGCTCATCCTTATCCACAGACCCAAGAAACTCAAAAAAAAATACTATAAGAAGAGGAATAGTATAACCATATGCTACAAAAGTGATATTTTTCACTCACTCTAATAAATCTTCTATATTGGCTACAAAAGTAGACTGCATCCCTTCTATAATAGATCTCAATTACTCAATCTCATTGGAATGTATTTTATTTTCCATTTCCACCTCATGAATATGGTGAATCATCTTAAGTTGAATATGGTGAATCACCGACAAAATAGATATCGCTCACCATGTTTACATAGCTTAGTAAGTTGTGGTTCTTGACATTTCAAAACCTTATCAGAATATGAAACGGTCTTACCTATGAACTCATTCAAATAACTCTTGGTGGCCATGTCAAAAAAATATTGTTGAACACCAAGAGAAGGATCTCTTAAAAAAGTAAATATCATTAACCCATTAGATTCATCTATTTGGTTAATCAATGATCCCTTAGTACCTAATTCTTCTCAAATGTATTTTCCACTATTCTTTAAAAGACTCCCACTAAAAAAATACTTTATTCAATCATAGGGTCCATCCATCTTTCAATAGACATAGCAGGAATCCCAACCAGTGAAGACATTTTAATTTTGTATGCAACTATAATAGGAAAAATAAAAGTAGGAGTCTTAATGGAATGGCTATCAATATATCTATATTCGTTAACAACCTTCTCTACATGCTCAACATACATCTGTTCAGCCAATTTCTACTCAACACTAGAAATAATTCTCATCCACTAAAAAACAACTTGATCTCACTCAATTATATAATAAAAAAACAGTTTACATCAATAGTAGCATCAGCATATCAATGACTTCCCAAACATTTGGATTTCTCCACCTAAATGTAAGAATCTCTCTTTTAAAAAGTAGAATGATATACTTCACCACAAAATTAATTACTTTGAACATGAAATAAAACCTACAGGAGATGCAAGAGGATATTGAGGAGTCTCAATATACTCTCTTCTAATTGTCCCTCTAGAACCATTAGGATCTAATTCTTCATCATCCTCATCATCATTATCATCATAAATTTCACCTACTTCATCGGTAACATTATCGTTATCACAATTATTTTTGGAACTATGTTTGAAATAATATTCTTCAGAGTCTTTAGTCTCTTCCTCATCTCTTTTTACCAATTTCTCTATTTTCGGAAGAGTACAATGTAGGCTAGGAGATCCATTAGTGATAGGAGGTGATTTAGGAGATAGTTTAGGGTAACTTCCCTCATCAAAAAAAATCCTTCTCTTATTTTCCACCAATAACAACTTATTAATTCTTATCATAATACACAAAAAGCATATAAGAATATATACCCGATTTAACAAGGTCTTTTGTTCATGAAGGATGATCTATAGGATTAAATTCATCATAAATATTTCCATTATCACTTACCGAATGCTATTTACAAGAGGAATAATTGATCTTCATCCTCTTTTAGATTATTATATTATTAAGAAATCCACCCCAATCCACAATAGATTATTCATATTTAGATTCAAAAAATTTATCTTTAATCATAGCATAAATCACCATGTGATAGACCAGAAAATTGATCTAGAAGTTGGCTTTGTCATTTCCATAATATGAAGAATGAGGTATCTGAATAGGTTTATCTTCTATAAACATTTAATTAGACATAAAAAATACAAATCATAATTCCTTAAAATAGTAAATCCACTCTTCCTTGGACACAACAAGTGTATGATAAATTTAATAATCAATCTGCATTCTCCATCTAACTCTGAAACAATTTTCCTCAAAGTTCCATCTGTAGTTAACTCAGCAAGGGATGCTTAATAGATGAAATCATCACCATCATCTAGAATAATTGGTAGTCATTGAACATACCTTCATGTGGGAAATTTAAATAACTATCCCACTAACATGAAGTAGAGGTAATTCGATGTTCATTAATACAAGCTCACACTCAGTATTATTCTTCTTCTTAAAAAGAAAAATATTCATACTTGTAGAAAACATACAACAAACCTATGAATAAAAAATATTTATTTGAATATTATTTATATATCTATACTTGGTTATATATAAAATTCAACCCTAAATATCTGTGAGAATGAATCCATTCTGCTTCAGTTTCCTTTTCGGGTGCTAAAACCTATTTTCCTAGCACGAGATTTACTAACTCAAATGATAATCAATGACTGGATTTCCCTTTCTATTTCTCCGTCGAACATGACTTCTCTGGAGAAGACAATAAATTTTGATTCATTATTTTCAGTAAGCTCATCTTGGTTGTCATGTTTGATGGTGAAAGGAAGGTCAAAATGTTGGGAGAGAAATATCGCAAAGTTCTCAAGAGAAAAATGCTATAGGAAATAAGTGTGTTAGAATAAGACAAAGTATCACATTTTCTATAATTTTTGAGTTTAGGAACAAAAAGAAAAATCCGGACACAAATTCAAATCGATTAATAAAATAAATCATAATAGAAAATAAAAAATTTCATAGATTAAAATTTATAGCATGAAACAGAAAAATTAACAAAGGTATGAAACATACCAATGCTAAGAAGTTTATAATGGTGAGAAGTATCAATGGTGATAATTCATCAACAACGATAAGTATTAATGGTAAGATGTACCCCGTGGTGATACATTCACAATGGTGAGTCCCATAAAAATAAACTTAAAAAGATAATCATAACTAATTCATATTTAATATAATTTATTCTCTCATAATTCATAGACTTAGTGAATATATTAGAAAATTGATATTATGTACAAATGTATTTTGGAGTGATATCACCCTTTTGAAAATGATCTTTCAAAACGTGATGTATTAGATAAATATGTTTTGTTCTAGAATGTGATATATGAATCAAATAAATATTTATAGAACTTCTATTATCACATTTCATAAGAACATGTCAGAATTGATACCCAAACTCTAGTAATGTGTGTTTAATCTAGAAAATTTGTGCACAATATTTTTCTTCACCTATTTATTCTACTTAATTAGTGAATAGTTCAATATTATTTTTTTTCTAACTACAAAAAGAAACTCAAAAATTTTCCAAAAAAAATTACACATTCCTGAGGTTCTTTTCCAATCTACCATACATCCACTAAAATCAGTATCCAAATAACTAACTAAATGAAATGTTTTTCCACTTAGGATAAAAAATCCTAAATTTTTAGTATACTTGAGGTGTTTGAAAATTGTTTTTACAGAAACCAAGTGTGGCACTTTTTTATTTTCTTGAAAATTACCACACATACGCACACTAAACGTAATATCATATTGTATTATAGTAATATGGAGAAGACATCCAATCATACCTCAGTAACTAGTCAGGTCCAACGGTTTCTCACCTTCATCCGGATCCAATTTCTAGGTGGTACACATAGGATTATTAATACTCTTCGTGCTATCAATGGAAAAAATTAAAAGATCATTTTAATAATTACATTGAATTAAAATAATTACTTCCTTATTTTAACAAATTTGAAAACCATAAAAGAATATGAGTTCACCCATTAAACATATTTAAAAAAAATAGTATCATTCTTTAAAAATTATCACATATGTAATTTTTTTGAAGATCCAAAAAATGATATCATCTATAAAAAAAATTTACAACTAAAACATCCTTTCAAATTTATTTTATAAAAAGTGTAGGATCATATATACCTTTTGAAAATCATTTTGAAGTAAGAAATATATTGATCCTATCATACCAATCTATTGGATCATTTTTTAAACCATATAAAACTTTTTATAATTTTATATTTTGATTTGTAAAATGGGTATTTTAAAAACCAGGGGGTTTTTAGCAAAAATATCCTCAATTATAAACCCATTTATGATTACACTCTTGAAATATATTTGATAAATATTGAAATTTAGATGAGTTTCATATTAAATCAGTATTATAATGGATTCATGTATGGATACTATTAAAAATTTATCTTTATAGTCTATTCCTTCTTCTTGACAATAACCTTTTGCAACTAGTCTTGCCTTATTTCTTACTATAGATCCCAATTCATCTACATTGTTTCTAAAGACAAATTTACTGCCTATATTAAAGGTGTACTTTGGTCTATCCAAATTTCTCATTATTTATTTATTTCAAATTGATTTAATTATTCATGTATATACATTGCCTAGAATTCATCACTAATTGAATCATTGATATACTTTTATTCAAGATAAGATAAGAAATATTGATGTTCAACCTAATTTCTTAGAGAGGCACTAGTCTGTGTGCCTCTGTATAAGTCTCCAACTAAAACATCTAAATTATGGTACATCAGGGTCATAACAGCACTATAAAAATATTGGTTTTTATCTTTAGTTCCTTCTATAGGTCTGAGATGTGGATTTTCTCAGAATTTCTTAAAACTGGATGATTTTATTGACTATTATACAGAAAAATCAGTGGGATTAAAATTTTAATTAATATTTGATAAATAATCCTAATGGTTTTATAAGGATACCTTGGGATCATGTGGATCTGTCTCATCAAATTGGATATGAAAATATTCTTTGTAAAAATCACTCAAGAATGATACATTTTTAGAAATTAACGAATTAAGATCAACAGCATAGACATTCTCATTTCTTTATGTAGTAAAGACTAAAATATTTTTGGAATAAAAAACATTACAAGAGTTTTTTTCATTTTTAATTTGAACAACATCATCACATAATTGGGAGATGATAATAATTTTTTACTTCAACCAGTCAAAAAACAATACGTTGTAAATTAAAACTGAGTTGATGTTACCAGTTTTTCTGAGGCTAATGATTTTCCCTTTATCATTATAAAAAATAAGTGGCATGACCACAATAAAGATTTACTATGTTCATGAACCTAGAATATTCTCCAATAATTTACGTTGAACATTCACATTCTATGTACTATATATTTGTATAAGAGTTCTTCAAGAAATTTTCCTACAAAATTAAATTAATAAAAAAATGATTTTGGTACCCATATTTTCTTGGGTCCATATTTTTTGGTCATCAAGGCTTGATGAACCCATATTTTTTTAACTGGTATTTTATAAAGAGACTATATGATTTTTTAGATAAAAACATTGTTTTTTCATTTAAAAATAACATAAAGTATCATTTTGACAATTATTCTTAGATAAAAAGGTTTGGTATACGATTATTAATTTTCCATGCTGGTATCCTAAATATGTAACATACTTAGGAGTGACCTGTTCTACGAGAATCTGAGTTGGTTTTTCCCTACTCTTTGAAAATCTTTATAAATTGTTATTAATTTTCTCATTACACAATTTAGGCTCTATATTCTCATTTAATAACAGATTATTTTTCTCTTTCTCAACAGATAATTCAAATTAAAGAATTAGAGATAAATAAATTTTTTCTTTTTATAACATTATATTTATCCTCAAGTTCATTAAACGTTTATTCTATCCTTTTGAAATAATCAAATATTTATTCCAATTACAGATCATCATAATTGTGTTCATTATAATAATTATTAGAATTAATCATAGGTAAAACAGTATAAAAAAATAGGTACCTTAGAGATATTAGACATGAATCATCTGTTTGATCGATCTAACTTCTACTCATTAGTAGAGTTATAATCTCCAGATATTTCCTCAAAGGTACTCTAGATCACTTTCATGGATTTATTTTATCTTTAGTCCTTATCATTATATTTGTTTTCATATTTCTTTTTTGGGAAGTCTTCCCTTACTTGTCTTTTTATTTTTAATTCATAACTGTTAATTTCATAACATCCTTCTTCAAATCCTTTTTCTTGTTTAATTTTTTATCATATTTTCGTTTATAACTAGGATTCCAGGAAAAATTATTATTTCAAATAACCATCTTATATATCTTGGCCAGATATATCATATTCGCATCATAGTCTTGAGGTGACTCCCTTTCACTTGAATATTTATTTTGGATCATTTCTTTTTCTTTTTCTCTTTTTTTTTGATGTAGTAGAAAAAAAGGATATTAAATTTCTATTTTGGCTCGTCAACCTCTTAATGGTTAACTTTAAATTCCTCTTCATACATAATCATCATAAAAATCATATCCTTGACTGGTATTTTTATAATTTCCCATTACTCTCTAATTGAAATAGATGTGCCTCTCCGTCTTTCTATAAGGAATATTTGTAATCTTATAATATGGTCCTTGTCAGATACTAGATTTCCATGTGAGTTCATGGGGATCACAATTTTATTGAACCTAATATACATATCAAGAATTTATTCATTAGGCCTCGTCTAAAAAGTATCATATGTAATATTATATGTTCTTAATATTATTTCATTAACATTAGTTGTTGCATAATGTAAAATTTTCAGTGTATCCCAAATTTCAAAGGCACTTTAACATTATGAAATTCATTGAACTCTACATCTCCTAAAGCACAATACAATAAATTCAAGGAATTTTGGTTAATAGTATATGTTTTCTTTATAGCATCAGCCCGTGTATCTCTAGTAGTAGTTGAAAGTTCACATGTATCTTCTATAGCTGTCTAAATTTCAAAACCCATATTCTCTATATGTATTTTAATTTTGACCTTTCATTCAGCATAGTTATTTCCATTAAAAATAGAAGGTCAGTTTATAACAGAACCTTCTTATTTATTATCCATTAAATGATATAAATTTAGAAACAATATAAATTTTATATCATTAATGGACAACTAAAATCTATGTTCAAAATGTTTTGGAAATCATTTATACCAACATTTATCACAATTGATACCAAATATTGGTTGGAGTGATTTTTCAAGAGGGTGGTGAGTTTATTAACTGATATAAAATTCTATTTAAAATGGATTTAAATGAAATACCCCAATTTAAATAATAATATTATTCTGTTCAAGAAGTAATTTGATTTAAAGTATTTTCCTTTTAAAATAATTCTCAATGATTGATTAAGTCTCGGTTGAAAATAATGTATAATATTATTTTATCATCTTAAATAAATTTATTAAATCAAGTTCTAATATAAAGACTAATTAAAACAAACTATAAAATTAGAGGCTTTTCTTGAAGGTAAAAACAGATTCAGTTTTATATTATAAAAAATAAAGAAAACAAAAAACACACAACACAAAGAAGAATTTGAAAACAATTGTTTCAATCTTAGGTAGAAACTTTGTCCTCTCCACTTATAAATCACCTACAACCAAGAATTTTATATTAAATAGACTTTCCTTCACAACCCAGATCAATTGTTACAACAATATAAAAATCTTCCACAAAACACATGGCCTCTTCCACCATAATAGTGGGAGTACAAGTAAAGAAATCTACAACCAAACCAATACCACATCATGTGGGAAGTAAGAGTAAAAGGGTTTGAGGGGATATCTATGTATCTTTTAGTTTAAAGAAAAATACTATGTGGTCTATAATAAAATAGATTAATCCCCACAACTAAATATATATATATATATATATATAAACATATCTTGAAATAAGAGTAGAGATATCATGTTGCTCTGTCTGATATAATCTCTAGCTCGTGACTCTTAAATGCAGTATGAAATGCAGTTTAAGTTGAGTTTGATAATTTTTTTAAAGAATAAAGTATAGAAAACTCCTTCCTGATAGTCTAAAATAAGTTTACCTTATGTTCAGTGGGCTGGTATTCATCTAAATTTAATTGATAACTATTAGTGTATGGAACACATTACAGATAATCAATTGTCTTCTCATATAAAAGTATATTATTTAATTTATCACTTATCATCTCAACATGAGGGAGTCAACTACATCTTTTAATAATAGGAGAAGAAAAAATAATCCACTAGATCTTCTACTCCTCATACTAAATTTTCTAATACTAACTTTAGTGCCTCTCTGTTGATAAATTAAGGAATAATCATAAAAAGTATTTTCAACATTATATTCAATAAACTAGATTTTAGAAATACATAATTCAAAAAAATATGTAAAATAAATAGTTTTAGTGGGTTTTTATCATGGTGACACTTCTAGAGGTGTATTGAAATAGTAGTGAATTGGATTATTGTGGTGTGAAATCAGAATTGTGCCTTAATCAGGTGGGGATTTAGGTTCTAGAGGTCTCTATGTCTGGTTGTGAGAGGTCGGTGGTGACTCGTGCATATAGTGAGTCACCCCAGTAATTATCTGATTTTAGTTCCTATTAGTGACTCCTTCTTGATAGTGTCTCAAGGAAATGGTGAGACTTTTTTGGCGATGAGATGTACTTGGTGGTGATTTTTTATATGCTTATTCAATGTACATCTTAGAATTGACTCATTGTTGATGGTGAATCATCCTTGTTGAAGAGTCATTGTTGGCAGTGTCTCATACTTAGACAAATTTTTCCAATCTATCTCATATTATAAAAAGCTAAAATAAAACATGAAACTCATTAAATATCATAATAATCAAGATTTTGTGACATTAAAACATAGGGGTCAAAGACTATTAATCCCTTATAGGAGGCGTCAATAGGGATGGAAAAAACTTCTTCAATGTAGGGTAATGTACTCACAAGAACATTGAAAAATCATCTTCTATATTCGAAGAAATTTTTCTCACATTCATTTACCTAGAGGAAAATTGATCCCTTACAAGATAACTTAAGAATTTGATTAGATAATTGTGTAAAATTATCTAAAAATAAAATATAATATAAAGATAAACCATGAAAGTTACAGATCTCAATCACCATGGTTACTCTCATCAAACATTCAATAGCCTCTAGCATTGATGGATTTATATATATACCATATCATGAGATTATATGGCCCAAAAATAAAACCTTTAGTATCCAAAATTCACACTTTGTACATTTTTCCAATATTTTATCCGTCCATAGGATCTTTATTACAATTATCAAGCCTTATCAATTATCTTCCTTTCCCTTTGAATAGATAAGAATATCCCCTATAAAGTCAACGACAAACTAATAAATGTAATATACAAAGACTATAATCTTTAAATACATGAATATATTAGGTCATTAGTATGACCAAATGTTATAACTATATATTCATAGTTTCTACACCTAGTATGGAATTTTTTCCGGAGTATATAATCCTTCTAAACCTTATATTGATGATATCCAGAACAAAGGTTAATCTTGAAAAAGTATTGAGCTCCATACAGTTGATCAAATAGGTCATCAATAAGGGGTATATGATACTTTTTCATGTTAATGGTATTTTTAATCTCCCCATTACCATTTTACATTCATATCAATCAATATTTATTTTTAACAAAAAGAATAGGTGCACCTCATAGAGACCCACCTTGAGGAATAAATCCTTTATCAAGGTTCTCCTACAGTTCCTTTCTCAATTCTTGCAGCTCAACCCAGACTATTCAATAGGGAGTCTATGAAATTTTAATGTAACCATGTATGAGTTATTCTAATAAATCAACATTACATTTTTGTTGAAGGATAGAAAACTCTTATGTAGTATATCAAAAATATCATGCACAATATGAATATCATTGATATTGAGTTTCTCTCCAACCATCTAAGAAAAGCGCACTCTTTAATAGTAATCCAAACCTATACAATGGATTTGATTTACATAATATGTTTATATTTATCATAATGAAGATAAACAATCATAATTTATTGTAGAATATCAAGTGAAAATTCCCTTATATAGAAATTAATGTGGGATTTATGTATATGAATCCAATCCATTCATAATACAGCATGAAATTAAAGGATATGAAGAATGAAACAATTTATAGGAAGAACATGATCATAAACATGTACCAAATAGAAATTATATAATTGATATTAAATCATCAAAACATTAATTATTTTCACTTCTAATTTAATATCCAATCGTTTGGGTGGTATCTTGATACGGTTAGAAAATTATTCAGATGTGAAAAAATAGGTAGATATGTATTCTAAAAATACATTAGAAATTCTAGAATTAATTATACGTGTACCTTTCACCACTTCATTATCCCACCCCTCATCTGAAAGACTGATCATGTGATAATTACCATTATGTATCAACATAAGATATTATTGTCATTAATTGTGGCCATTAACCTCCATGTTTGGGAATTGATTAGTATAATGCACATAATCAATGAATTTGAAACACTTGAGTGTGGTTTGCGTATTATATAGAGATTTTCTTCTATTTTCATCATTAGTAAAATTATTTTCATTAATTAGGCATTTGAATACTCAATTACATTCCTTTACATGCTTATAAAATTTACCAAAAACGTTGTGAAATTTTCCTTTATGTTTCCTTCCACACTTAAACCATAAAATAAAACTCATATAATTACCTCCATGCCTTTTAGATTTTCCTTCGAACATCATTTTACTTTCCTTGTAAAAACCATGAGATTGATGGGTAACTCAAATCTCTCTTTCCATATTGAGAGCACATGGAATGATTTTTTCATAGATGCTAAAATCTATTATGGATTACAATCTTTGAATACTTTGTTTTATGCTACTGAAGAATCTCTCAACATTAATTTCTTGTTAGATTATAAGGACAAAAGCGTACTTCAAAAAATTTATAAAATTTAACATATATGTACCTATAGATTCATTATCCTTCTTATTTATCTCAATGAATTCCTTATACAATTTTTATGAATAATAAAATGGATTTACTTATTGAAAAATAAGATCATAAACTCATCCAACTCCATGGATTCAATTTTATCATGTTCCCTTGTATTATTTATGAGAGTTCACCATCTTTCCTCTTCACCTTCTAAATGATAGATAAGAAAAATGGATTTATCATATTCCATACATTAGATAATGAAAAATGAAATTTCAATGGTACTCATCCTTTTTTTATTATCTAGTGTACCCTCAAAATGACTAAAATAATGCGTGTGTTGCCTCGTGTATGGCTTAAAAAAAGATTTTCCCTCCTTTGTTCATTTGAAATTTCAACAGAATTCCTGTGTTGGTAAAGTGGGATGAGAAAATAAATGAGTTTTACATTATAAACCTATAAACTTTGACTACTCATGAGTACAATCATAACATTTTACATCACACTCATTATTAACATAGTTCCTTCATGTTCTATCTATTGACTAAAACCAAAAAGAATTGTGTAAGCAACAATAATCATAGTCGGTAACCACATAATAATGTAAAAAACTTATAGGATATATTAATCGTGACACATTATTTTTAATATATGTTACCTTAGTCATAATCTATTCATTCATGGCCATTATTCAAATCCATCATGATTGTTTGTAATGATTTTTTGAATATAAAATGTATATATCTGGGGGTGTTAAACCAAGTGTGAAGAAAGGTACATTGTACTAAAAAAGTTGATGATATATTCCATCTCAATCTCCCTATTTAGCGTTATTGACCATTGATACCCCTTTTCCATATCCATATCCACTAGTAGTATCTAGAATGGGGTGAAATTATTTGGAAAACCACTCTCTCAATACATTACTGAAATTCTAGGAGATTTTTCCAATACATTGAATCATCCTTAGACATATCTTTAGACATATTATTTTTCATATCCTTAGGGTTATCACTAAAAGAATGTCATCCCAGTTTTTAAAGGTTATATACACCATGCTCTGATAACAAATTTAAAAACCCAACCATATCATATAGAAATATTACATCTTAATAGAGGAATATTCATTATTTAACATAACGATCCATGTCATAATCATTTAGGTATAGTGCTTTTAGAAACATGGATACATAAATAACTATTCCATAAGTGAGCTTCATCATATCCCACTATGTTCTTCAAAACTATAACCTTTCTTAGACACATCATACATAATATCATTCATCATAACCAAGATAAAGGAAAAAAAGAAAGGGTGTGCTCCAATGCTCAGTAAGGATAAACAAGGGAGATATCAACATATAATCAGTATATGGTTATGAGAACATGAGAATAAAATTTTAAAACCATACCCTTCATATCATACATCATAAAATTGAGTCATGTAATTAATCTTGTTATCTCATAAGACATGAATCACAATGAAATCAATGAACATAGACCATGTCAACATAAAACATTCATAAGGAATCGATTTTTCACATACACATATGCAGGAAAAATAATTTTATTAGTTTTTCATATCTCATTTCCATGAATATCTTTAAAAATTTATCAAACATGGATATAGAAGAAAAAGGATTTTTTAAAGAAGGTAGAAATAAAGTTGATATTTCTTTAAAAACATTCTTTTGAGCTATTTACTAGATAAAGAGAGTAAAATGGATGAAAAAAATGTATTATCCGGAAATTACCAAATTAGAATAAAATTCATGTTTTTATTGAGATATGTGTTATAATATTTCATTATTGTAAAAATAAACATAAATAATTCTAATAGATGTTGATATTGTATCATAAAACCCTTACCACTTTGGTAACACTGAACCATATGACCCATGAAAGAATAACATTAAATAAAACATAAAAAATAAATAAAATAAATAAATTCATGATATTTCAAATAAAATGTGTTGTATATACAAATAATAAAATAATATAGGTTTAAAACGTAATGTATGTCCCAAAAAACATAGATTGACACAAAAATCACCTGTCATAAGTGTTAACTTGCTTCATACATGATCAAACATCAATTTTAAAAAATATAAATGTCTTAGAAATATATTAAAAAATATAGTTTTATATATAATTCCATATATTTATTACTTATGATCTTTTCATACCATTTTATTAATAACTCGATGTTAAAGTTATGTTTTGGGAAAAACTACTTTGTTTTTTGTGCAAGTTTTAATTTGGTATTTTCGGTCCTATTACATTGATCAAGGTAATAAAATCTCCATAATTTTTAATATAATATAAATATTATATAAATTCATTATATATATATTTATCATAATCCATGAATGTTAGAGATATAAAATTAAATACACCATTAATGTAGAAGATATGTTGCATGTATTCATGTATGTTGTTTTAATTTTCATGATTGATGAAATAAATGAAAGTTAAATTGTATATTACCATTAAATAATAATTTATCATTTCAAATGTATAACATACATCCATTATATTTAACCTAATTATCATTAATTCAAAGTGTTAGTGGAAAAAACTCACATCACTTCATGAGGTGGTACTCAGTTGTATATACAAACGATGTTATCGTATCCCCCACAGAATGGAATGTAAAAAGTTATATATGATATAATAATTATTGAAGTACATTTATGTGGAAAAATTTATATATATATATATACATATATATATTTTCCATCATCATACTAAACCATGATATGTGTTGATGTAAAATGTGTCATATAGTTTTCTGAGACGATAGCCATCTGTACACATGGGAGATGTTATAATTTCCTATGTGAGGAAAGAGGATATGGATGTAAGTAATTACATAGTATAATAACATCTCATTATATGAAATATAATTATTATATTATCTTATCATTTTTTATTAACATTCTAAGGAGGATTAGGAATAATTAGAAAAAACGTTGATTGAAGAATGTTACAACTTCTTTGGGTAACCTCCTTTGGTTTGAACCAAAATCTTTCCTAGATTATATTTATGATAAATATAAGGATTTAATTATGATATTATAGAATTAATTAAGGTATTAGGGTATTTATTATCTAAACCATAATGGTTTTTAATTGGGAAATGTATATGAGATGTGGTAGCCTTTTTTAAATGTGTTGAGTGGCACACTTATAATCTTTGAAAAGAAAAAGGTGTAAAAATTTATCAAATTAAAAAAGGATAAAAATGGATAATTATCTGCCAATAGAGGTTATAAGGTTTAAATATATTCATAAAACATGTTTTTCATAAGTTTTGGGTCATTTTTAATCTTTATATTTTTAGTTTAATCCCTCGTTAAACCCATTTTCACCTTAACCGCAGAATTAATTTCTATTTTTTAAAATTAATTATTGTAAAAATTAATCAGAAATTATTACATTATATTAATTATTATCATTATTATTCCAAATATGGAATCTCTTTTTACAAATTCCATTCACCAAAATCATGAATTTTAATTTAAAAGTAATCCCACAAAAGAGGTGATAATGTGGTTTTCCAAAGAAAAAAGATTTCAATACTTTAAAAAAATTTCATAAAAATTCAAAATAAAATTATATATAATCATCTAAATTGAATTAATAGATATATAATATAACTAAATTTACTTTTAAAACAATATTAAAATAATTTTTATGCTAATAAATGTTGTAAACTAAAATATAATTCTTAATAAAAACCAGTATTTCTCACCACTAATAGAAAAATTTAACTTTTCTCAAAAATATTAAAAATTCAATACAAGATAATTTTGATATATAAATATAGTAATTGAAGTTTATTTTTTAAAAGAAATCTATAAAATTGGTGAAAATTTACTTTTATTATTTTTTCACAAAATTAAACAAAAAATGTTTTTTGAAAAAAGGGTACATTTAAAAAGTATAAATACTTTTCGAAAAAATTAGGTACTTTTTATCAATATATATTCATTATATAAAACAATTATAAATAAAATTTAAAAATTATTTATTACTATTCATACCTCTATGTTTATTGTATAGGTTATAATGGTTGCATTTGAATAATAATATTAATAATATATCGTGGTTTTTTAAAACTCGGTGTCATGTGTAACACAAGATACACTTGGTGTTATGTGTAACGTAAGCTATTGGAAACATTGAATTTATTGTCAGAATAAAAGTTCATAAAATTTGTGGTTTTACACATACAGAATATAATTTCAAAGGAAAAAATTAAAATTTTGGTAAACACAATATATGAGAATAAAGGATTTCAAAAGGTATCATCTTGGGTTAAATGTTTTAAATGTGATAAGTGTGGTAATTTTCCAAATTTTTATCCTAGGGGGAAATAATGGGAATATTTTTAGCAAGGATGTATGAGTAATTTATTACTATTGGTATTTAAGAGACTACAAATGAAACATGAATGTAAGTATTGAAGACTAAGATAATGAATCAGGGTTAATGGATCATGAAGGAAGTGGAATGAATGTAGTATTTCGGTTTTTTGATTCATGAATTATATTATAGAATTATTTTATAAATCATATTATGGTTATAAGAGTCGTGAAACTTATAAGGATTGTAAAATATTAATTTTACTTTAAGAGTTTACAAGAATATATCTAATTGTATTGATAACCTAGAAATGTGATTTAGTGATAGGGTGGTATTTTTTGTATAATACATGATTGAGAAAAATATTACCATTAGTATGTTTTTGATATTGTGTAAAATTAGGTGATTGATATTGAAAAAGTATATTTGATAGTATTGATGAACTTGGAATTGATTAGTAATTTAATAAAAAATGGATTGTGATATCTTTGATGATGTTTAATATCTTCAATAATATGTTATTTTATTTAAGGAATAATGATAGAATTGATTTTTTTAAACATAAATGTTTTCAATATGTTTTTATATAATTTTTTTATTAGCATATTTTAAAAGAATATTTGATCAAGGTATTCACAATTATAGTATCTGGTATTTAAAGTAGATTTATATTATTTAGGGATTACACATAAGTTGATTTTAGAAGTTTTGTTGCCTTATTTAAAAATTATTGGGTTTTCAATTTAGTGAAAAATTTGTTAGATGAGTCTAAAGTATAAATTTTAACTTTGCGTTTTATTGTTGTTGATATAGAGATTAATATATTATTCAATTATATGTATATTTTTGTACATTGGATAACCTATGATAACCAATTTGATTTTCAAAAAAAAATAGAGATAGGTGGAACTAATTTTCATTATTTAAGAGATATTATTGTTGGATAAAATTATATTTTAGTTCTTAAATCATGAAATAAATCATTTTGATAATTCATTTCATGAAGTATCATATGAAGTAGAAATTGATCAAAGCACAAGAAAACAATGAAATTGTGTTTGTAAAATGGAAACATATCAAGTAATTTTATATGATAATATTATTTATCTTGATAGTAATATAATCCCTCGAAAATTAAATGGGTATTAAAATAATAAATTTATCCTTTTACCATCATTTCTAATGAATTGTTTATATTTTTACCCCACATTGATTTATGGTTTTTTGGTCATTAACATTTGCATGACCATGTTCTAAATCAATGAATATTAGTCCTTGGATGTTATGTTTCTCATAAATTTCTATATTTTTAACTTCCATTTAATTTTAGCATTATCTTGGATGCTGGTTTTGTGTTATTTTAGGTTTCCATTATTTATCAAACTCCCCTTTTTCAATAGATTTTTTATTCACTCTTTGTATAATGTGGGTTTCCAAAAAAGCTATTTTATAATAAAAAAAGAATAATTATTGATATAAACATTTTATAAGAAAATTTATTTAAGGGGGTTTAATTTAAAACCCTAAAAAATATTTTAAAATAATAATAATCTCCATAGCTTTTTAAACACACAATATCAAACAATAAGTGAAATATAATATAGTATAGAAATATTATTATGTGACCATTATAACCTAGTCATTGAATTTGAAGTTATGAATATACGTAACCACATTGTGAAATATATTTATAATTATTCAAAATTAGATATATTTATAGATTTATTATTAGGTAATAAGAACTCAATTTTTAGAAAAGACATTTTATGATAAAAAAATGCATTTTATAAAAAACAAATTCATTTTTTGATTGAAAATTGTAATTAATTTCTGACTCTTTTATAAATTACAATTAATAAGAAGAAAAAAATTGAAACTAAAATATCAAAATTATCATATGATGAAAATTTAGGATTTTTTTGAAATGATTCATTACATAGTTAGTAGTGAAAAATAAAAAAAATCAAATACTACTAATTAGTTTCATTTAATCGATTATTTAAAAATCCCCATTCTATTTTGGATTTTGTATTAAACTGAAATATGTTAAAATTTATTTATAATAATTGAGTTAATTCCATTTGAAACGTAAATATTCATGATTTTTAAATATCTTTATTTTGATTCTTAAAAACACATATTTCGAAACACTTTTTGTCAATGGGCATTACACATTTATATTAAAATTTATTGATAAAACATATCGAAATTGTATCTTGAAAAATGTATTCCATATTTATAATTATTTAGATAAATTTTTTAAGTAGCTGCCTTTTATTTTTTGTCATTATGAATGGTAACTGTGATAAGTATTTTTCATCTCTATAAGGGTAAAATAGATAAACATAGTTAAAACTAAGGGATAAGACATGAAATTAACCCAAAAAAATATTTTAATATATTTTATGATTTTTTATACCATTCTCATCCAATTTAAAATTCTATGGATATTTTTTTCTATTTTTATTTTGTAATGTCTTATATATTATTTTCAGAAAATAAAAATAAATAATCACACTATTTTCTTTTAAAAATTATAATATTTTATCCTGGGTATAAATAGAGATTATGGTCAGTCAAAATGATTATTTAAAATATTAATATGTTATTTTTATGATATAAAATTATATTAACTTCTTTATTATTGTGTAATTGCTATAAATCATTATACAACACTGATAGAGTGCCTGTGAATGTCTTAAAAATATTTAATACATAATTTTTGAAACATTAAAATAAATAAGTTTTTGACGAATTATAGTACTCCAAGAATTTTATGGTTAATCATAATTTAGAATTTACGGTTAAAGAGTTCTTATTTAAAAAATTGACTTCTTAACATTAAAATCCAATTAAGTGAATAGTTTAAAAATAACATTAAATATATTTTATGTTAAATAATATTTTATAAAAATATTTTATAATCATAAAAATATTTAAATAGAACATAGAAGAAGGTATATGTCTAAAATTTTATCAATTAACAATTTTTTCAAATTTATAAATTATATGTAAATTTATAAATCATAATTATTGAAAAATGAGTTACCATGGTTAAGGATAATAAAAGGGTTAACATGGGTTATGTAAATAGATACGGGTTAAAATGACATTAAAACTTCTCAAAATCATATTTTTTATTTTATTTCAGTATTATAACATCTTAAAATCAAAATTAATCCAATTTAGTGTCACATTTCCATGAATGTGACCTTATAATATTTAAAAAAACAAAGGATTACAAAATTGTCCATTTTTTCCCTTTTTAATGGATACCACCTCCCATATCTTCTTTAAACCACATTGAGCCACCCAGATCAATAAAACTCTACCTAATTGTCTTATAAACAACAATAAATATAAATTCTTTTTGAAGGTAATTTTAAAATACTATTTCAAGGGTCTATATATGGGATTTAAGGATGTGAACTAAAGAATAAGTAATCATATTATCTGACTGATTTCAATCTTTTTCTTCTTCAAAATCACATAAATCAATGGTATTGATTCTAAAATAATATCTTTAATTTCATAAATATACCTAAATATCATTATTATTATGTAAAATCCATTTTCAACCATTTTTTCTATCAAATGTGGAATAAAATTATCACTCATGAGTACATGTGGACTACCGACTCCCCATAGTGGTATGATTCATTTTCCACCACCATAATTCATGGATGGTTATTATGATAGATTTAATGTTTATATATTATATTTATGAGATAATTATGCTTCAGGACTTATAATATATTATCTACCTTCTTATATTTACATCTATTGGAAATTGATAATTTCTCTCATGAATACATGTGGACTACTACCTCGACAAAGTAATGTAATTTGTTCCTAATTTTCAAATGACATGGATAGTAATATGGATATTTTTAATGAATATATATGATATAAATGATATAATGATACTTTTATAATTTTTAATTATTTAAAAAACATGACCTGAACCACGGGGTCCAATCCATTGCTCCACATAACCTCCTATACACCTTCCCATACACAGGAGGCTGCCAACAAGATGTGAGGGTATAAATCCATCAGTGGGGAGACTATACCCTCAGTATCATTTCAAATGATTTATAATAAATAAAAATGATATAAAAAATAAATAATCTGAGTAGTACATGTGGAAACTATAACATAACAAACATGATAAAATTTAAACCTGGCAGGGATCCAACGATATGATAAAGCTAGCAATAAAAGTATCAGAAAATGTCCCACTTGAACTCCATCCCATAGTCTTAGCATCATCCTGACCCACCGGGTCAACTATCTATCATAGGTTCATTTCCATTTCCTAAATCCTGAAGCATGAAATCTACAAGTGCACTGAAATTCCTTAGTTGGTTATGAGTACATGAATTAGTAGGAAACTAACAATAGTCAATAGCAATGTTTTATAAAATATAAAAGGGTATTCCTTTTTCATGAATTGAGATGGTTCTCGAACTGACTCGACGCCCTACGTAGTCTTTGGTATAGCTTGAAGGGAATTACTAATCCCCACAAGCTTGAAACTGGTGTATGGGTATTGATAACATTCTTTGGGAATTATTTTAACCAATTGAATATATATAAACAACCAATAAAAAACAAAAAACTAAAAGTGTACAACAAAAATGGTTGTCATAAATTTTCCAAGATAATGATTATAACCTAGGACAAAATCCCCACTATAATACAACACAAGAGGACTAAAACTCTATCCCAAACCTCCATGTTATGAGAGGATCCATATCCTCAATCCACTAATATCATGACCCACAAGTGAAACCACAAGAAACCCAAACTATCATCCCAGTACACGAGGCCTCTACATGAGGAAAATAGAATAAGACAACATATACCCAATGTTGTATGTCAGGTCTGTGCCAAATCCCAATAGGATTCCACCCAAATAAAAGGATTACATTATATAAAAATTAAATGTAATTTAACATGGAAATTAATTTAAAATCCATAAAAACACTTTTAAAGAAGACATTTGAAAGAAAAACATTCTCAAGGGAACACTTTCAAGGAAACTATTCTCAAGAAAACATTTCAAAACCTAAAAAAATATTAAAATAAACTTTAATTGAAATTAAATGCACTCAAGGTCCATCCTAT
Source organism: Viscum album (assembly GCA_963277665.1). Lineage (NCBI taxonomy): Eukaryota > Viridiplantae > Streptophyta > Magnoliopsida > Santalales > Viscaceae > Viscum > Viscum album. The sequence continues at coordinate 862,894,026 of OY728151.1, forward strand.
TCCATTATATGGAACCTCATCACATGAGTATCATGTCATAATATGGCATCATCGGTAAATACATGGGATCAGTATAACTCGATTGGGACAGTAGAACATCATACATTGGTGAAACGTGGATTAGAAACAAGGACTAACTGCATTGTCATGCATGATCCACTGGGAGGGGACATCACATGGGGATAGTGGTCCCCAATCATCATCATAGTTTAGATATGGTTTTAATCCTCAATATTACTAGAAGAATTTGGGACTAACCACTTTCAAGATGTGTAGAAAACTAGAACTAGTAATTCCACCTAGATACCCAGGATTCCCATTACACTAAAATTCATGTTCACATGTCACACATATCACCGCATTCATATACACATAGCATGAATTTAATAAAAATCAACATTTTCCATAAAACTGCCCATTTTCCATTTTACTCGAACCAAAACCCATTTCCAATGAATTTTTCATCACTTGCACAATTCATAGATCACCCATTTTACAAAACACAAGAAAATCAGACTACTAACCAAAAAATTCCATGTTACAATCCCCTTTATAATATCATACAAAAACCAAGATCATTTTTAAAACATTATTTTCCTTATTTTAATAATTTAAAATTCAAATTAAATGGTTCACAACAAGATTAATATTAAAAATTAATACATTTTCCTTCAAAATAATATTTTCAACACATTCTCACATTATATTACATAAAAAATATTGTTTTCCCCATTCAAACAAACCACAAAACATTTTCTCAAAAAACAAAAATAAATCATACATAGAACCATATCCATTTTTATTTAAAAAATTCATTCTAATCACATTATAATATCAAGACCTTCTAAAACACATTTCGTGCCACAAAATTAAAACATAAAACATGTATAAATTAACCAAACAAGTAAATAAAATCTCCTAAAAATTATATACCATGGAACCACTTACCTTGAACCAAGAAGCTACCAAGAAATGATGTGAAACCTCATCTACACCACCAGGTAACCCTATCTAGGAATGTTCTGACTCGGAAAATCAATATTGAACCCTATTAAATGAGAACAAACCCCAGATCAAAAACCATAACCACTTGAGAGCCAAAACCCCAAGAAGAAGAAATAAAAACCATATAATAGAAGAATAAATCAACAGATGTGAGACATAAATGAAGATCCCTTAAAGATCATAATCCAAAATCACCCAAAAATGGAGGTCTAAGGCAGCCAAGATATGGGGAGGAGGTATAAAAGGTAGATGGTTTTGAATGGGGGATAAAATGGGTGTTTATGGGGTTAAAATGAAAGAGAGATAAAGAAACCCCCAATTATAATGAGATGGCAGGAAGCACAGTTAGTCTGCATGGTTTTTCAAACCATGTGGAGATCGTGAAACCACCTCTTCCATGTGAGACACCTATTCTATAGTTAATCCAAACAGTCTATATTACCATGAGGAAGTCATGTGTCCACTTCTAGCTAACACCCTAACCCACCTCACACTTTTGGGGTTGAGGTGTGAGGTCATGTGTTGGTCGTGCGGTAGTTACATTCATGACTAGTAGCTACAACATGATTACCTTGGCAGGGTGCACAATTAATTCTAACCATATTCCAACTGTACACCATCTATGTTCCGTTTTCTATCCACCAATTTTTTTGATTTTTATATAAAATTCATGATGGAACCCGAGGAAAAGAACTAATCAAAGAATAACTTAGGACAATATCCCAAAAATTCAAACGCATCACACCCAGTTCCTGAGAAAATAACTGAGAACCCGACCTGAACTAGAATAATGGTGAATTCAAAAACCTGGGTTTGAAAATTCCCCACACCATAAAAAAAATTTCCCCCAGAAACCCATAGAAAAATATAACTTGAAAGAAAAAGATTGATACTCTTTCCTAGCTCAAAGAGATTCCAAACTAATGACAATCGAGAAGAATAAAAGGACACTTGAAATTGGAAAATATATTTATATGTAGAACTCTAGAGACCAAAATGGACACCCTGATACATTCCACCCACCCCTAAAGTTGAAACACCTCTAGTTGTTCAATAAAAATAAATGACCTCTCACAACATACCATCAAACATCTGATGACAAAACACCTTGAATCATTACCAAACAAAACTCAGGACACTCTCTTGAAATGAACAAACTAATCCAACCCACACCTCGTGAAAACTTCTTCAATCATACATCAACAAAACTGTTTGGTGCACTTCAACTATAAATTTACTCAAGTAAGGATCTTGGGCTAAGATAGCTCAAAATGAGACTACCTAACTCCAATACAAATCTTGGAATGAAAGAAAAATTACTAATATAGGGATTATCGAATGGACTCCCCACCATTAGAAACAAACCAATACCCATGATAAGACCAAAATACCAAAACAAGGAGGCTCAAATAGAATCCATGCCATAAATAATAGCTTAACTTCTATTAAGTCTATTAGAATTTTAGCAAGATCCATGGTGTCTCTCCCAATTATAAGATCCATCCATCCAACTGAATTTCACAGACCGGTGAGAGAAACATGACATGGGTCAATAGGGAAGCTTCTAGCATAACCCAATCTCCCACCTCAAGGGTCCCGACCAAATAAACTCAAATCCAAACAGGATATACTACTCATTTAACTACTCCTACAAGCATTACCTCTCCCAAATGAGCCCAATTCCAAAACCAAAATAGAAATGGACAAACATGGTCATTCATAAATCAACAAACACATAGAGATATGTTCCCACAAGGGTACCAGCACTGAGGTTCAACAAAAAAAGGATAAATAAATTTCTTTATATCTAATGATTAACTCTACCTCCCACATGGTTTGCAATGATGATACATGTTATCCTTGTCCCTTTCCACCTAATTGGACCATTTGGAACAAAATAGCAATTTAGGAGGCTTAAACTGTCTTCATTTCTTGCACAGAAGATAAAAGTTAGACCACTATCCTTCATACCCCTGGGATACCTGACTATACACAGGCTTAACTAAAAGGACTATTGATGGAGCCCTGAGGTTTGAATAATCTCATACATCATAGTCCAAAATTGAAAACTCCTGAATTTAACTTCTCCTTCTGGTTCCCCACATAGCCACACTACGATCTAGACCACACCAACAGAATAAAACAAACCATGAAACCCACTTTACTCCAACATGTAACTTCTACCAAAATAGGGATGTCAAAAAATACAAATGCATGATCCCTTTTCACTTCAAAAGAGAAGCAATATAATAAATAAATCACATAAGACATCCCCATCCAAAATAGAGAAAATCAGAATTCCCTGAATGGGAGATACATTTCAAATAAGGTAGGGGTTCTTGAAACGTTTTAAAACATCATACCAATCATTTTAATAGGATAATGACACATTAATATATAATTGAACATGACCATTGCAACCAATAGGACTTACTATGAAAGGGGCCTTAAACCGAGTCCTGAGTAGAACACGATTTATATATGCATCCATAACAGCCTCTTATGACAAGACTCACCACACTAGTGTCCTAGCATGAGCCCTTTCTTTGAGGAAATGGACAACAGGTCCAAAGGTCTATGGTCCCTTTTTTGGAAGTGGCCAACACTAACAATCCAGACCGCTTTCCTCTCTCCACACTAGATTTCCCATTACACTATTTATGCATGACCTTTAGGATAAAAGGTGTCAAACTTTAACTCAGATGACTCAACAAACACTAGGAAAAAAATTTCTTTCAACGTTTCTCACATCTATTCTCCCACTATGAGAAGATCCTTTTAAATATAAAAAGGATATGTCGAATCAACTCAAAAGCCCATGAATAAAGTCCTTATGATGAAAAACTGGAGGATATGGCAATGGTGAATCATCTATGGATGCACCTTGAACGTGCATCAGTAATTTATGGGGGAACATGTTATCCAACAAACGAAACCAAGGACCCAAACATAATATGCCATTGGAAATGACAAGACATATTAGTCTCTGAACATGCAAAGGGAACCACCACAGTAGCTTCTTGAAACACATTTCAAAAAAACCACTGACCATGATCCCAAAAAATGTTTATCGACAAGAACACATACTATAAAACACCCTTCGGACACAAATGACTATCAAACTCAAAAATAATTCACAAAAATCAATACCAAAATACAAGAAGATACGCCACACAACCATTAGTTACCAAAACATAAAATTTACATTTTAAAAAAATGAAAATAAAACAAGATTGGTGGGTTACACACACACCAATGGTTTCCCATCGATCCCTAGACATTCATATTCACATTCCAAACCATAAACTCATTCACTTTATACACATATTATATGCACGTGGTCACTGTTGGAAACAAAAAAGGTTAAACAAAACTTTTATACTTTTGAACATAAACATTCAACCCACATTCCCATTTCAAATTACACGAATCATCTTTTCAAGAATAGTGAACCAAAAATCATAAAAGATATTTTTATACTCACAAAACATTTTTAGAAAAACACCAACCATTCAAATTCAAATTCACTTTCAAACATTACACATCAATTCCCAACACATCATCTCATTTGAATACATTTTCAGTTTCACAACAAACCACACTTTATCTATGACCATTTATTTAAAAACTTATCTTTTATTATTTATGAAAAGTTTCCAAAACCATTTTAAATATAATTGTCAATTTTCCAAAATTCAAATTTTTTATAAACTACAAATTCTGATCATAAAAATCCAATCACATTTGAATCAATATTGTTTTACACAGTGACTATTTCATATAAATCCAATTTTCTAAAGTTCCTTTCAAATAATTCCCGAAACTCATTTTACATCCTTCCAAAACAAAACCATTTCCACTTTAAAAATAAATCTTCTATAATACCAAACACAATGACTTTTACAACAATTTACAAAACCCAAAGAGACAATGGAAAATCAAGAGGAAGCTATTATCGATGGGTGACTCAGACATATAGTTTTCAGCCATACACCCATAAGACCATCATCACAGATAGTATTCTAGGACCATGACCCCAGATCCCCATGGATTTTCATTCCCTAAAAGATCACTAATACCATTGGCCCAACTCCCATTTTATTTCCCAAAAAATATTTAACAGGCCAGAAAAACCAAACAACCCAAAAAAATCCCAAGATTCCCTAGTAACATGTGTCCATTCACAAGGTGTAATATCTAGGGACCTTACTCATAAAAAGAACACCATGTCCTGAAAATCCTAGACTTGATATACCCAAAATCGTATCCAAGGAACATCAACCAAAATATCATAACCTCCCTTGATACCATTTTATGACGAACCATACCAGGTCTCTATCTGACTCGTTTCCCGACCTGGTCCAAGGCATAGCCCGAGGGGAATTCCCAATCCCTACAAGTGGGAAACTAGTGCATGGGTATCAATAACTTTCTTTGGGAGTGATTTTACCCAATTTAATCTATGTACAAAACCTTCATGTTAAAACAAAAAAATGAATATGTACAAGAAAATAGGGTATATTAGATTTTCTGGGTTAAATTTTACAACTTAGAACAAAACCCAAAAATACTACAACAAAAGGGGACTAAAAATCTATCACAAACCTCCATGTATTGAGAAGAGCCATATCCTCAAGTCATCTCCATCAAAATCTTGAAGAGAGACTGCTAGAAACCCAAACCTCCATCTTGGTACACCTAGCCTTCACCTAAGGAAAACAGAACAAGACTACATAAACCCAATGGTGAATGTAGGGTGTGATCCAAACCCCAGTAGGATGTCACCCAATGAAAAGGATTCCATGATATAACATTTAATTCCAATTTAACATGCACATTTATTTAAAAAAACCGTGAAACAATTCTAAAAAAAATATTTGAAAGAAAAAATATGCTTAAGGGAAACACTTTCAAGGAATCCATTCTCATGAAAACATTTTAAAAACAAAACCTTTATTGAAATAAAATTTAATTGAAATGAAACACACTCAAGGTCAACTATATGTTGATGGTTATCACCTCATCACACAAGTCTCATGTCAAAATAGAGCATCATGGGTAAATCTCTAAGGTTAATCCAGCTCGAGTGGGACACTAAAACCTCATACATCGGTGAAACATGGCCTAGAAACCATGACTAACGTTGTTCTCATGCATGACCCACTATTAGGGGATGCCCCATGGTCTTGATGGAATCCAATCACTATCATAGTTTAGTTAGCGCTGTAATCTTCAATCTTTCTATACGAATTCAAGACAGATCACTTCTGAGACATCTAACATACTAAAATTGGCCATCCCACCTAGATATATGGGATTTATTTTGTGATTAAATTCATGTTCACACATAATACATATCACCTCTTCCACATACACATGACAATCATTTCAAAAAAATCACTTTTTCCATAAAACTACCCATTATCCATTTTACTCACACCAAAACCAATTTTCAATGCATTTTCCATCACATTGACAATTCAAAGATCTCCCTTTTTACAAAACACCAGAAAATAAAACTACTAATCAAAAAATTACATGGGATAATCCCCTTTGTAAATTCATAAATAAACCAAGAACCTTTTTAAAACATTATTTTCAAAATTTAAATAATATTCAACCCCAATTTAAAGGTGTACAATAAGTCAACATGCCAAATTAATACATTTTCCTTCAAGAATATCATTTTCAACACATTATCACCTTAAGTTCCCTAGAAAACATGGTTTTACCCTTTCAAACAACCCTTAAAACATATTCACAAAACACTACAATAATGTATACACAAAACTAGATCCATTTTCTTTATAAAATCCATTCTCCTCACATAGGAAAACCAAACCCTTATAAAACACATTTTCCAACACAAAATAAAAACATAAAATGTATAAAATTATCCAAATAAGAAAATCAAATCATCTAAAAATTCTAGAGATTGGAAGCACCTACGTTGAACTATGATGATTTCAAAAAATGATGTGAAACCTCACTTGTATCACAAAGAATCCCTATCAAGGAAAGATATAACTAATATAATTAAGATCAAACCCTATTAGAAAAGAAAAAACCTTAGATCAAACACCCTACCTGCTGGAAAACCGAAACCCCAAGAAGAAGAAAGAAAACCCCTATAATGGAAGAAGAAATCATGAGATAAGAGAATAACATGAATATTCCTTAAAGAACCAAAGAAAAAATCACCCAGAAATAGAGGTCCAAGGGATCCAAGTGAGGTTGAGGAGGTGTTTCAGGAGGAGGATCATAAATGGGGGAGATAGGGGGTTTAGGGGTAAAATCAAGGAGAGAGAAAAGAACATACATATTTAAATGAGCTGGAACCCCACCCAGTTAGTCCGCATAGTTCATCAAACAGTGCGGCGACCATGTGACCACCTCTTCCAAGGGGGAAACCTTCTTCATGGTTCATCATCATATTTTGTCTTACCATGTGTAATTCATGAAATCCCTTTTGGATGAAACCTCAACCTACCACACTCTTTCTGGGATGATGCTCACGGTCATGTGCTGGTCATGTGGTAGTTATTGCCTCAACCTGTAGCTACCATATGATTACCTAGGTAGGGCACTTGGTTATTACTAACCATGCACCAACTGTGTGAAAAGGACTGTCCACCCATTTTAGCACATTTATTGAGAATACAAGAGGTATCTTATAGACAAGAACTAGTCCAAAATTTACCAAAGAGAATACCTCAAATATTCAAACCTTTCACACCCAATTCCCTTTAAAATAACTGAGAAACAGACCCAAACAAGAACAAAGGTGAATTCAAAAACCTAGGTGTGATAACCACAAATATAAATTGGGTAAATATATAACAACAATATATCACTCAAGTACCAAGAACATGTTGGGTTTTAGGGGACTAACACTACCTACATTGGCACCACAAAGGGTGGAACATACCGATTTAGGCACTATTTTGGATGGAACATCAGTAACTATCCATACACATCCTCCTAGAGTATATATCCCCTAGCATGTGACACATTCCTCTCGTAGTAATTGTTCAAGGACACACTGACTAAATTCTATAACATCTTTCTTACATGGACATCCCAAACATGAGTCAAATCACATTGGTTGAACCATGTTTAACACTATCATCATGTATGGATAGACCCAAGCACATGACACATCCCACAAAATGGGATAGTCCAAGTACATGAAAATACATGTCTAATTCATCCCTCTTGGAGGATAGTCTTATACGTTCATCAAATCTCTCATGTCTTCAATCATGTGTCGTTTCACCCTTGTAATCCAATGTTGACCAATACGTGTGTCACTTCTCAGATGCTAACCAAATAGGCGAAACCTGCATGCTCAATTGCAGTATATAGAAATAAAACATATAAGATAAATATTTTAAATGACAAATCAAAATCACATCTAGTCAATAATTATGCATAATAATGAAAATTCACATTCAAGAAACACAAGAAAAGGTCATGGGATACACACAAAAACAACATTTGTCCAAGAATCAAACATTGGTCTCATGTGATATACATTATCAACGATAATCATTCCAATATCACATAACAAATTATGTACTAAGTTCACGGAATTACAACCTTATAGGGGATGATTACCGATGATGATGGTTGACATCTGGTTATAATTGAACCGATGAAACATTTTTACCTTATGAAATAGAATAATTTTAAAAGTTCTACCCATCAGGACAAACCCAACAACAATGATGACGCATTAATCTAATAAACATATCCTGAGATACTAAATATAGAATTTATAGAAAAATAATAATAAAATAAAATAAAATTATAGAGGCATAGAAGATATTGTAATGAGGGAGGTAAATAGAGAGTCGTGAGAGGGAAAACATATAGTAGAAGAAGAGACACATTTTGTAACATCTTGACCAAACCCATTAGGTCTAAGCTAATGTGTCACATAACATGATGTGTGACTAACAATGGGAAAGAGGGTATCAACAAGCAGTGAGGGTCTAAGTTCATCAATGGGGAGGCTATACCATTAGTATCATGTCATAATATTGATAATAAATAAAAATGATATAAATAAAATAAATAATCAGAGTAATTAATGTGGAATCTAAAACATGGAATACATGATAAAAAATGATACACAATAAAGATAAAGCTATAAGTTAATGCTAGAAACAAAAGAAGTAGCAGAAGTATCACTCATACTCCATCACACAGTGTGAGAATAATTCTTATACACCTGCTTAACCATCCATCACATGCCCTATTCCCTTATTTGGATCTATAAGCGTGAAATCTACAGGTGTGTTGAAATTCTTGAGTAGGGTATGAGTACAAGGATTCAATAGACAACACCGATATACCTTAACCACAATTCATAAAATTTAATAGTGTATGACATGAATATAAATAAGGTAGATATATAACAAAAATATATCTCACAAGTAACAAAAATATGTTTGTTTCCCAGGGACTGAAACTTCTTATTTCAGCATCATATCTGTAGAAACATGCCTACTTTAGCACAATATCTTGTAGAACATCATTAACCATACAATCACATCTTCCATGAGTGGATAGCCCCGATAATTTGAAACATTTTTTCAGCAGGGATAGTTCAAGTACATTTCGACACATGCGTGGAGAATCCATCTCATGTGGATATCTGAAACATGCATTAAATATCCCATGTCAAACCATGTCTAAAAATACCTCAATTATGGATAACCCCAAGAACGTGACACATATCATTAACTGGAATAGACCAATTACATTCTAACACATGTCTGGAACATCCCTCTTATGGGATAGTCTAGAACTTGTGAGAACTATTTCATGTCGTCAATCATGATTCATATCTCACATGTAATATAATTTTAACAAATATATGTGTCACATCTCACATACTGACCAACTAGAAAAACCTGCATGATTAATTTTAATAGGCATAAAAAAATATATAATTAATAATATAAATGACATAATAATACCATGTCTTGTCAATTAATGAAGATAACCATCACACTTAATATAAAAACAATACAAGAACATATTGATGGCTACACACACCTCATGTGGTCAAGCATTAAACATAGGTCTCATTGTCTACAAAAACACACCAATAATCATACCAATACATTGAAATAAATTTTTCACTAAGGTAAAGTAATTACTACCTTATGTACAATGATGAATCATGAAAATTATTAACATCCACATTTAATTGAACCACCAAAACCATGCTAACATAAGAAATAAAATTAGGTTTAAATTTATTCTCGTTAAGAAAAACCCAATGACACCAACAGTGCCTCAATCCGTTAAATTTCTAATGAAATATTGAATATATAATTTTTTGATAAAAATAAATAAAAATGGGAGAGGGACAGGATAGAGGGCATGAAAGTGGGAAATGGGAAGTGGTGTGAGGGAAAAACATACAACTGAATGAGACTCTCTATTCCCCCTTTTAGTTTATTCTTTATTTATTTTATTTTATTAAATGATTATATAAATTTTTTAATTAATTATTACATATTTTAAACACCTCTAGGAATTATCCAACCACCTTGTTACTTTACTTCACAATGCCCTTAGTATCCCCTTTAATTATCATTTATTTTCAATCATTTTTCCCAAAATTAATTAATCATTCATTTAGAATATATTAAAAGTCACCAATATATATAAGAATTATAAAAATATATAAATTCATATATATTAAACTCATATATATATATATACATGTCATATATATACACATATATATATAAATATATACACCCACACATGAATATATACAAATATATTTATTTCATATATATATATACACATTACATATACACAAAAATTATTTTCCCAAATTAATAATAAAAATAATAATAGATTTTTATTATTAATATTATTATTATTAGATCACCCTCTTCATTATCACCATAATGTTTCAATAAAAACTACCATTAAAAACCAATGATGGTAAATGAATTTTATTAACCACAGTCAATTTTATATATTTTAAAAAAAAAATAATATCCTAATTATTACATTTCTCACTCATTATTTCCATAGTAACACCATTATTAATCATGGTATTATATTTCCATTTTTTGAAAAAATAATAATAATAATTAAATTATTATATTGTTATTTATAACTATCAATTAAAATATTTATATACCAATTTTTATTCCACTTACGTACGATGTTACCAAAATCTTGACGCATACAAAACATTTATTGTTCTTATGGTAAGAACCTTATCTCAGACTTAACTGTGGTCTCATATTTCTTCAAATGATGCACTGTTCGAGAGATATTATGTTATTCTCAGAAAATAAAATTATTCAATAAGTTATTGTCATTTGAACTATTATCAAACACATAACAGAAAAAAATATTTTGTTGCTCCTAGGGTAAACCGCTCATCTCAAACCCAAAAAATTTCATAGATATCTCATTTGTCGGACCATTTGGGAGATCTTAAATTTTTTTTGATAAAACACATGAGTGTGAATAGAATGTATTTAACATTTTTATTCCATTAATGTAGAGGATTTTCAAGGCTCAGAATCATATGATCACTCATCATGTAACATTAAAGACCTTTCAAAGTGTTAAACAAGTATTTTACCATTTCATAAATCCATAATAGACATATGTTTTGAAAATTTAAATATTCACACCAAAATAATAGTAATATATTAATAGTAGTGGGTCATAATTATTATTATTAAAATTAATGATGCTATAATTCCCCCCATCATAATTTTTCTATTCATCGATAAGTGTTTCAGATCATGGAATCACTAATCCCCGCGAATTAGTTTTCATATTAAAACATTTTTAATTAAAACATTTTTAATTAAAATTTTTCAACTTCAACATAGTTGTTTAGAATCAGCATAATCTATTTGTTTTCAATATCATTGAAAAGAACACATAAAACACTGACTTCATATTCCAGGATTAATTCCATACTTCCAGTATATTCACATTACTCCTAGACCCACATATACCCTCAAACATAGAATACAAGATGCTCAAATATAATAATGCTAGAAAGAATGCACCAAGGAGCATATCATAATTTCAACTGTCATTTTATTATTTTTACTCTATCTAATACCATATATATATATATATATATGACATGTTAACCTAGATTTATATCATGATGCATGAACACACACCAAAACCCATTAATCACAAATCAATATCATGTGAAACACCCATGGGGAATTTAATAAACGATAATAGCAAAAAATAATTACCCCATTTTATAGAAACTCGGAGGTCCTTGTTACAGTGTTTATCAGAAACTGAAATATCCCACCTACCTGATTCCCGACCATCCTATCTCATGTATATCCTTTTCTACATCAAGGTAAACTGAATATACAAGTTAGTGATTCCTGGTGCCCAGATACCATTTTGTATCATCCTGTCCCAAACCACCTGGTTCGAGTCAGAGTGTCACATAACCTCATTTGTACCTCACCATATGAAATAGGATTCAGAAAAGTTGTGAGGATATAATTCTATTAGTGGGGGGACTATAACCTCAGTATCATTTCATGTGATTAGTAATAAATAACAACTATAAAAAGTAGTTTGAGTAATACATGTGGAAACTGGAATATGAAATACATGATAAGAAAATGAAACACAATAAGGATCCACCTATAAGATTAATATTCCAATAAAATTTGTAGTAAACATACCACTCAAACATTATAATTCAACATCGGCATCAACCCACTCCACCTGTTAAACTATCGATCATAGGGGCCTTTCCCTTCTGTGGATCCCAAAGCATGAAATCTAAAAGTGAACCAAAATTCTCAAGTTGGGTGGACTACAATACTTAGTTGGACACCACCAATAGTCCATAAAAATAGTGCATATAATATAGAAGTGCATTCGATGAATATGAACATGGTATAGTTATAGTTACAATATACCACATAAGTACCAAGAACATATCAGGTAATCAAGGATTGACTCATCATACTATGGCACCATGCTGGTTGAAACATACATGCATTAGCACAATGTCAGATGGAACATCGGTATCTAGATAGACACATACTCTTCAAGTGGGTAGCCCCAAGCATGCGTCACATTCTTCCTATAGAAACAGTTAATGTACATGACAATCCAAGTCGGGCACATCCTTCAAGAGTGGATTGCTCAAACATGTGTCAAATATTGCATTTCGACCCAAGTATAGCATATCCCTCAAGTATGGATATCCCCAAGCTTGTGACACAACTGGCCAAATGGAATAGTCCCAGAACATACTAACAGAAGTCCAACACATTCCTCTCAGAGGATAGTCTGGAACATGCATCAAATCTCACATCTTAAAAATCATGTTTCATATCTCACATGTAATCAAATGTCAACTAGTATATATGTCACATATAAAATGACAACCAAATATTCCAACCATCATGGTCAATTTCATTTGAAAAAAATACAACATATATGATACATAATGAAATTGACAGATCAATATCAAGTAAAGTCATGAAATGATCATTATCATTAAAATATATATTAAAGAAACACAAGCACATGTTAGGGTTGACACACACACCTCACATGTTTATGCATCAAATATAGGTCTCATGGGCTACAAACACACGCTAATAATTATGAAAATAGAATGTAATGAATTATGAACTAAGGTCAGGTAATTTATAACTTATGTGTAATGTTGACTTGTGAAGATGGTTAAAGTATCAATTTAATTCCACTTTTGGAACATTTATTTCTTTGAAAATAAAATTTGGTTTAAAATTATATTCATTGATACAAACCCAATGACCTCAATGAGGAATCAATATGATCAATATCACATGAGATATTAAAGGTATAAGTTTTGGAAAAATTAATAAAACTAATAATATGAGAGAGGTAAAGGAGAGAGTGGTGTGAGAGAGGGAACGAGATAATGGTGTGGGGTGGAAAATGTGAAGTGGAAGAAGAATCCTCATTCTCCATTTCAATTTTATCTTTTTTTTTCTTTTTTTTCATTAAATGATTATATGATTTTTTAATTCATTATTACTTATGTCAAACTCCTCTAGGCATTACCCAATTGCCTCCTTACATTATTGTGCAACACCCTTAGTCTCCCCTTCAATTATCATTTATTTTCCATTATTTTTCATCCTCTTAAGTCAATTAATCACTCATTTATACATATATTAAAGTTCATCTATATATATGCTTTATATATATACACACTAATATATATATTTAACACACTTATATATATAATATATAAATATATATACACATATGTATATACAAATATACACATGCACAAGTATATATATACATAAATATTTATTATATATATACATTATATATATACATAAAAATTATTTTCCAAAACTAATAATAATATAAATAATAAAAAAATATTATTTTTATTATTATAATGAAATCACTTTTACTATTATCACTAAAATATTTCAATAACATCTACTACTAAAAACTGATTATGGTAAATAAATTTTATCGACCGCACTAAATTTTATTTATTTGTAACAATTAATAATGTCACCATTATTATATTTCCAACTAATAATTTCCACTCTAACACCATTTTCAATCATGAAAGAATATTTTCATTTTTCTCTTAAATAAAAAAATATTAATATTAATTAAATTATTATAACATTATTTATAGGTGGGAAATAAAATATTTTTACACCAATTATTGTTCCCCTTACTTGAAATGTTACCAAATGCTCAAAAAATAAAAAAAACATATGTTGCACCAAGGTTAAAACCCCGTATCAAATCTAACGGTGATCTCAGTTTTATCATATATTGCACCATTTAGGAGATATTTAATTATTTTCAAAAAAATCTAAAAGGATTAAATAAGTTATCTTCACATGATATGTTACCAAACACCCAATGTACAAAAATATTATGTCTCCCCTGGGTTAAAAACCTCATCTGAGACCAAATGGGGGTTTCAGATTTCTTATAAAATGAACCATATGGGAGATATTCAATTTTTGGAAAAATTGAATGCTCATGAATAAAATATTTTTAATATTTTTATTCTATAAATGTTAAGGATCTCTGGTGATCAGAAACTCAAGTTGACTCATCACCCAACTCAAAAACTATTCCATAGAATATTACAATGTGTTAATCATGGATTTTACTCATTCCTAAATCTACAATAAACACAATTATTGAAAATATATATTTTCACACCATAATACATGTAATTTATTTAAAAAATTGTGAAATTATTATAGTAATTATAATTGAGGTTTTAGAATTATTATTTACCTTTATTTTGTTTCAATCATAAAAAATTGGAAACATCACTCATGAATAGGTATAGACTATCGTCTCCATGAAGTGATGTAATACATTTTTCATCACTGGTTTATAAAACTAATTTTAAAAGTGTATGTGATAAATAAATATCATAATAATTTCCTTAGTAAGGTTATAGATATTATTAATCAATTTATATTGTGAAATCAAAAAACCATCTAACAGAAACATACCTAAAAGATAAAGTATCTGTTACTCTAAAAAGTGATTTTGATAAATAATTGTCAAAAAATGAGTGATAAAATGTAATATTTAAATCAAATTTAGAATTTTATATATAAATATGTTTTTAAAATATATTTATAATAATTATATATTTATTATACATAATATTTTAACATATATATATCATAATAAGACTTGAAGTAATGGATTTACCATTTAATCCAATTTTAGTAGGGTTTTTTGTGAATGAATTTATATTGAGGAAATAATTGTATATTCATTTTATAAATCCTTTTCATTTTACGTATAATATTTTTATTTTTTATTTTTAATTTTTTTGTATCATTTTTCTCTATTTGGTACTCAAATGGTTTAGAAATGTTTTTCAGGAAACCGGCCTTATTTCTTCTCTTTCTGTTCGAAAACCATTTTCTTCCATATCAATGTTTTATAAAATGTTTTCAAGAATATTTATTGAAGTTCATAAATTATTTTTAAAATTACTTGTACAAAAAAAATTATTTTATAGATGTATTTAAAAATAATATTCCTGTCATTTTTAGAATAAGGTACTTTTTCCTAAAGGTGAGTACATGATCTTTATTTTAACAATTATTACATAAAGAGAGTTTTTCACCATCATGACCTCTTAAATATTTGCATCTTATTTTAAATATTTCCATAGTTATGTTCAAAATAAATTCCCATTACATTTTATAAATATATGGATTTTAAATAAGATATTTCAAAATGGAAAGGGTATTTTCCTCAAGAAATACTCTTGTGATATACTAAAGTAAAATTCCATCAATGATAACATCCTTTAATGTTAATTATTATTTAATACATATATGATCTGATTAAACCATCTTTATTATTTCTAGATGTGGTTTATTATTATGATGAATTTATATTAATGAAACCCATTTAGTTTCTATTAGTTATGATGTAATTATATGATGAAAGTTTTATGGTATTTTGGAATTCACATGAATGAATTATGATTAATTAGTTGTTTGGTCCATTATATATCTCCAATGCATTGAAAAATGTGATATTGATATCTCATGAGATGAGAATGGTAATAGTTTACACGGTTTCGAACATATTTTTTCACATTTTGATGCATGATTATGATTTATATCTAGTTATCCTCATAAGATTATGTATGGAAATGATTATGAATATCTTTGTTCACAGTTTGATGTATGAGTACAATTAATTTATATATTTTCTCATAATATAATTCTTGGAAATTATTTTGAATATATTTTTAACAATATTATAGTATCAAATTTTTGTGATCCCACAAGTCTATTTTATGAGACTTGAATGATGATTACTTTTTTTACACCCTTATTAATCATGTGTATGCATCTTGATTGATTTTATAGTATTTCATCTATCATTTCTAGTTATAGATATTTTCTTTTGTGAACATGTACATGATTATGATATGATGTGCTTATGATTATCTTTTTATCATATATGATCATTCACTGATAACTCTCATTGTTTCCCTTACTAGGAATCTAAGCTAACA
Source organism: Viscum album (assembly GCA_963277665.1). Classification (NCBI taxonomy): domain Eukaryota; kingdom Viridiplantae; phylum Streptophyta; class Magnoliopsida; order Santalales; family Viscaceae; genus Viscum; species Viscum album. The sequence continues at coordinate 862,911,103 of OY728151.1, forward strand.
CTTTCATAGGTTTCTCTTTTCCCAGGTTATGAATAAAGGTTTTAAGTATGTTATTTAAAAAAGGTGAATAGTACGTGAAGGACTTAGTGGGAGATTATGGAGATTTTTATGAACTAGTTTTTAATGTATTTATGTTTCTAAAGTCACTAAACATATATGGTTCTCATGCATGTTTATTTTTAGAGTATATTCAATATTCATTGAAAATATATAATATCTATTTATGAAAAAAGGGGTATCTTTATAAATTAAGTGTATATAAATATCCAAAATGATTATATAGGGTTACTTACAACCATCATTGAATTTTTAAAAAAGGTTTAAAAAAGCAATATTTTTAACTTTTTCTATACATCTTATTTTTGAATACCATTATAAATGTGAAAATGATTGTTTTTTTAATGTGTATTTCTTGACTGGTATTTCCCTATGTCATAACAATTATTCATTTTTAATATTATTTTTAAGTTTCCTTTAGTTTTTCAAGTAAAATCATATTTTCATTATTCTGCAAATATTTAATTTTTATAATTTACCAAAAACAATGTATATTTCTTCTTATTTCTAAAATGATATTTATAATGATTTTATAAAAGTATTTTACATCTATGTCAACATAAATTAATGTTTTTTATTTTTAACTATTGATATTTTCTAATAATAGGATACATATTCTTTATTTGGATGCCGTATGGTGATATTTTATGGAAATGGTCCTGAAATCCATTTATTTTCCATGGGTAAATTAGTCTATAAATGAATAATTAATGCTCGTATGTTTTTGAGGCATATATAAGTATGGTTTATCTATATGTTTTGTGTGAGGAAATGAATATACATCTAATAAACTTTTTAATGTTTTATGTATCATGAGATAATGATGCCTTTTTTTGGGAATTATTTTTATTTTCACAATTTGAGGTGTCGAAATTATTTTTATATTAACAACATGATGTATTATAATTATATTCATGTTCACAATCCTACGTGAGGACATAGTTATTGTTTTTCTTATAATATTATGACTTATATTCTTAATTCTATGTCACTCTCTAATTCTATTTTTTCATAATTTATCTTTATTATTACATGTCGCTAAACCGGGGTATATTTTTTATCCTCCCATGATGATCCCTTTAGGATCTTATGTTATTAAAATATGATTTATTTATTTTTCTATTTGTTATTGTTATTACCTTATTCTATTCTATGGTAATTCAGTCATATATTTCTCTCATGATTCATGCATGCGATCTAAACCTTTATAAATCATTGATAAATTTTATTTTATTTTAAATTTTTACTCTCCCCTTCTATTGTTTTCCACTACCATAGGATATTTTATTTATGACTATGAGTAGAAGAATGTTTTATATAGAGATGTTAAAGGGGTATGTTGAAAAAATAAAATTTTTATAATATTTTTATGTATAAAATATCCAAGACCCTAATCCTTTGGTTTTTGGGATTATGTCTTTATTTGTGAGATGTAACGTTTAAATCATAAAAAAGATGTCAAATGTATGCATTTTTATAATTTCCCATGCTAATTGGTATAGAATTAGGGTTTTTTTATTTTTGGGATGTTATTAAGTACATTGGGAGCCAAATTATAGTAACATAGGTTAAACCAATGGGGATATTGGTTGATCTATAAGTGAACCAAAAGTATCCTAGTATAAGATTAATGTTTATTAGAGTAATTATATATTAGATGAAATATTTAAATTTATATATTATTTCTTTCTATTGATCATAATATATTATATTTTATTACAAACATTAACTTGTTTTTGTTTTAGTAAGTTTTTATAACTATAATAAACTGATTTAACATTGGGTGAGAATGGAAATGCATTGATTGACCCACTGAGAAACCAAAATAGATAACAACTCGAGTAATAAATCACATTGAATTGATTTTCTAACTATCTCAGTATAAGAAAAATAATGTGAACCATTTTAATATTATAGACACACTATGTAAAGTTCAAATTTATATAAAGTACATGTGGTAATTTTCACCTTTCATTAGTGGGTCTTACAACCCAATAATTTTCCATAAATGGATGAATGTGATGTAAAATATATTTTCCACTTTTTATTGGATGAAGCATTATAATATCATCTTAGTTTTTTATAATTTATAATGTGTGGTTAATCAATGTGAGACCATAATTATAAATACAATGCAGAATAAATTTTTTTTATTTATAGAATAGGAGGGGTTCAAGATAATATTCCTGAAAAAATATTTTCCTCTAACTCTTATTAGAAAATGTAAACAAATTCGTAGAGATGAAATAAAGGGGTGATAAATACATTGAAACCTATGAATAAAAATTTGTGATACGTTCAAGGTACATTTATAGTGTTATTCCTACAATATATGTAAGATTTATCACATCATTAGTGGCCTTAAACTATGTTTTGAAGGGCCTTATTTTAAGACACTTTAGTATCTATGAAAAAATTATTAGTTATTCACATAAGGTAGAAAGGGAATCTATAAATTTTCATCATTCTAGGATTTTTGGTGATACAAAATGTAAAATAGTGTGTTGTGGGAAACCTAACAATAAATTTTAAATAGATATGAAATTAAAACCCCTATATGAGAAAATAGTGGAAGGAATCACTCTGAATGTTTTCTGAAATTAATAAGGAATTGTTTTAGTGTGGAAGAAATGACCACCAAGCATATAAATTTAATAAATATATGGGGAGGTTTGTAAATGAAATAGAGTGAAATAAGGCCCCATATAAGGCACCACACACACTTTAATACATTAAATTCAAGGATTTTTTCATTGTGAAAATAAAAGCCTCAATCAAAGGGTTAAAATGGATAATAGGTAGTAGTAACCTCAAAGACCAAGGGAATAAATAAGATCCTAGAAAACCACTACTGCTAAAGTGTATCATGATAATATATTGGTTAATGGTACACTTAATCTATATTATAACCCTATTAATGTATTATTTGATTTTATTTTGACTCATTATATTATACCATGTAACTTTACTATGAATTTTGATTACATATATAGTATATGACCCTTATTCTATTGAGTTTTGTGCGAAGATACTTCATAAAAATATATTTATTCTTCCATTGGTGTAATTTTATGTAATATTGAGAATGTATTAGCTCTCCGTATATCAATCACATATCAAATATTTAGATAATTAAGTTCCATTTTATTTCTAGAATCAGGATGATTTCAAACTCTTTTTAAATGTAAATTCTATAATATGAGTGTTAATACCCAATAATGATGGACTATAGTTTTAAATGGTTTGGAATGAACTCAAAAATGGATATATTCCAATTGTATGAGAGTATATAAATGTAGTTCAAGAAGTAATATATGTTATTCCTATAAAATGTGAGGTTGACTTTTGAATTAAACTCATGACAAGTTATATGTCTATGTAAGAGAGTATTTATTGAATGGAATTAATATAAATGGAATAATTTAAGATGAAACATTATGATAAGTTGGATAATGGTTTAATGCACTCTAGTGCTTCACCATAGGGTGATCTAGTAATTTTTTAAGGAATAAGGTTGGATCAATGGATCCTTTCATTGATTATCATGAACATAACTAAATCACAATAAAAAAAGTATCATTGACCCCATATTTATGACCTATTCGATCGAATCATAGGGGATCAATACTTATCAATGATTTTCCTTTGATTTAGGTATCATCAATTGTGGTTCCAAAGGGAGGATATACCCATGATAGACTTTTTTATGTGGTATGGACGCTGTAAATATATAGTCATATATTATTGATAGATCATTTCCCGTAAATATTTAAGGATTTTATTAATAAATTATTTAATGATTGTGTTGATCAGTTTGTGGTATAATAAATAAACAATATTCTTATATATTACATTATAAATAATTAGAATAAATATCATTTTAGGATTCTGTTAATGACCCTAAAATGATAAACTATATTAAATATTTATAAATTTTGAATTCTTTATTCAAAAAGAATCATTCTTGGGTCATTTAATTACAAGATAGGGCATATATACAAATCCTTCAATGATAGAGGTTTTCTAATAATGGATACTACTTATTATTATAACCAATATCTATAGTTTTCTTGAGTTGTTTAAATACTATAGACACTATGTGCAAAATTTATCATGACTAAAAATTACAACAATTAATTTAATGAAGAAGGGGTTAAAGTTTCTCTTGATATAAGAATGTGAGGAAATATTTATGGAAATTAACAATATGTTTTCAATTTCACATGTAGTTACATTACCCTATAGTGGGGAAGAGATTTCAATTGGAAATGATGATTTAAAGGAGTTAGGAAGAGGCCCCATTTAAAATAATTATATAATATATAATGCCTTCAATCAATTTAAGACCCATGAACAAAATTACCCAATGCATGATTTGGAGTTGGTAGTGGTCATGTTTACAATAATGATTTTATGGAATTATATATATGGGGAAAGGTGTGAAATATATACTAATAAAAAATCAAAAGTATATATTCACACAAAAGGAGATGAAAATGTGTGAATTTAGATGATTATAACTAATCAAAGATTATGGTTTCATGATACATTACCATCTAGGAAAAGAAAACACGGTGGCGGGTACTTTAATCTGAATGGTTCATGCTACCCTATCATTGATGAGGATTGAAAGTGAGATAATATTTATATCTATTTGGAGGATGGACGTATAAATAATAAATAATGGGATAAAATCCTACATTTACCAAATTATATATCAATCATATATTAATAAAAAGATAAAGGGAGCCTAAAATTATCATATGGAATTTAAAAAAAAGTAATCCAATATTCTAAATTTTGACCTTGATAAATATGGAATTTTAAGTTTCAAATTCGGGATATGTTTCCCATCAAAACTGGTATTTAAGATGTTAATTTTGGATGATGAACACAACTCATCATTCTATGTTCATCCATAAAGTATTAAAATGTATAATTATCATCTGAAACACCTCTGTTGGGACTATATGAAGAGGGAAATTGAGAGTTTTTATCTTAATACTTAGTATGTCAATAATAAATGGATTAATGTTAGAAATATATGGGGATTACACAATCATTTTATATAATAGTATGTAAGTGTGATAACATCACTATTAATGTTTTCATCAGCATCTCCAAGACACCTAAAGGGAATAATTTTATCTATGTGGTGGTGGATTGACTCACATAGTTTGAAGATCCATTTCTATCAAGGTTTATTTCTCACTTGATGAACATTCTATGTCCTATATAAAGTAATTGGTAAGGTTTCATGGATTACCTCTTTCAAATATATCTATTAGAGATCCATGGTTCACCCATAAAATGGATTTCAATCATAAAGAACCATTCTAAAAAAGAATGATATGTTAAGATACTACTCAGTGAAATTAAATGAAATTTGGGATCAAAATCTTCCACTAGTTGATATTTCATATATAATTTTTTACACTCTAGTATCTAAAGGGAACCATATGAGAATTTATAGGTGAATAGATCTCGAAATCTAAAATATTTTGATGAAGAGTTGGAGAGAAATATCTTAGGACTTGTTCTTGTCTAATAAATGACATCGAAGGTTCCATACATATATCAATATATAAAAATGGCACAAACACAATATAAGATATATGATGATAACTATCAACAAGATAAAGAATTTTAAGTCTATAAAAATTTGTTCTTCTTTATATCTCCTTGAATGTAGGTTTTCGAGTTTGGGAAGAAATAGATGTTGATCTATAATTTTATTGGTCTCTTCAATATTCATGATCATGTTAGGGATGAATCATATCACTTAGTACTCCTTACACACCTCTCACAAGTAAATTATGTTTTTCATGGACCACTTTTTAGGAACTAAATACTATATTCATCACATGTATCAAACTCGAAAGCTGTGAAAATTCAAAATGATCTCTTATATGATGAACAACCATCAATGATCCTAGAATTTAGTGATAAAATTTAGTGTTACAACACCACCTACCAAGTTATATTTTTATTATGAAATGATATGTATGGAGAAGCTATGTGTGGAACTTATAATATAATGAGACAAAATTATCCACAATTATTTTTATATACTTCATTGAATTCTAAGGATAAATTTATATTTATTAGGAGTATAATGTAACAACCTAAAATTTTAGCATATTTTTTTTAAAATAATTTTTTTGAATAGCTTATTTTATAGAGAACACTAAAGTAACACGAACATCTATATATCATTATAAAAATTAAAACATGATTAAAAAATCATGTAAATAAAAAAATATAATAAAATGATTTATAATAAAAATATATATTTTAATTATATACATAATATTATTATTATTAAATAATTATTTTATGTATTCTAATATCAATAAATTGATTAAAATATAAAGGTTATTGGACAAATATAAATGGGATGTGACAAAAGCCATTTAATATTAAAAAAATAAAAAATTTAATTTTAATTTATTGTGTATTTTTATGGGGAACTTTTAAATTATTATTCTAATGAAATTAATCAAATTAAAAAAATATTAACACCAATTTAATTTGTAATTTATATTAACTAATATTAAGAATAAATAATGTTTAAATGGTCAATTTCTTATAAAAAAGATTTTCCATTATATTTTATATTTTTATTCAAAAGTTAATATATCCAATTATTTAACTTAAATTATAACAATTAACTTAATTTATTGATAAATAGTGTCAAAATTATATTATTGTGGTATTTTGGTATTTTTCTAAAATGGTTGATTATTAGGTGAATAGTGAAAATTATTGTTTCCACTAAATCATAACATTTATAACATCATCATGATATAATCAGGATAAATAAATTTCTAAACTATTTGGATCGACCAGATATATATGTATGGAGTAGAATAAATCATTTAAAAATATTTTATTGAATTTATAAATTGATTCTTGACATTTTGGAACCTATGTTATGTTTTATTCTAATAAAAATTTATTTTTAATCATTTTACATTAAATAAATATTCAAAACGTTCCATTTGGTTTGGACGGATTTTAATGTCACAAAAAATATTTTATTAAAAATAAACTAAACAAATTCATTGTAATCAACACTATAAATTATTTTGGAGTAAATTATTTTTTATTCTTAAAAATTGCATTTTTTTTAAACTCATTTTATTACGTTAGTCGTACATTTATTAAAATTAATTCTCAAAACATCTAAAAAATTAATCATATAAAATGGATTTCATATTTGGATTAATAATATTAAAATTATTTAATATGTTTTATTTTATTTTTAGGAATTAAAATAAGTTATAATGTTAAAAGATTAGTAACCACAATAGAGGTAAAATGAAGGAAAAAATGATTAATAAAATGTTATAAAAGATTAAAATATCTTGAAAATAAATCTATAAATATATATTCTAGGTCTTTATAGACCAATTATTATCCCCTCTCCATTATGTTCCACTTTGGATCTATTTTCCATTGAAAGTGACATGTCTTTAATATAAAGAAATTATTATTTAAAAATTATCACTTGCCTCAATAATAAAAATATCACTTCTCCACAACATCAAATCCACACCAAAAAATAATTCCCTCTCATTAATATTCCATATTTACTTACCTATTTATATTCTCCCACGTTGTTGTGCTTCTTTTCCCAAGAATATCTCATAAACCTCTCATTTCTAAGAATTGATTCAAAAAAACATCTAGTACTCAGCATCAGTATTATGCACTACTTAACCTTCTCTACCTTTCTCATGCATCATACTACAAACCTATTAAATCATACTAAAATAATTAAAATATATCATTTGTATAATTTAATTTTCTAATACTGACTGAAAATTCATTATCTATCTCCCTCTCATCTATTTTAAAATAGAAATGTCGGCCCTGTTATATGTGGATGATCAAATCGTTGAACAATGAATTTTATTTTTAAAAACATACTTACATGTATGGTTCCAAAATTATATTTATTTAATAAAAAATATATTTATTACATGATTTAAATCCTTCAAATATAAGTTAGAAAATATTTCTATATGTTAATATTGTTAATAATAAATGATCATTATAAATTAAGCTGCTCAAATTGATCATACGATGATAAAAAATGATTTATTTTTATCAATATTTTCCATTTTTCTTAATCTTATAATTTTTAATAATTATTATTTACCACATTAATAATGTATAAATAAATTCATTATACTTATGGAATAATTTTAATATAACTAAATCACTTCTTAATCATACATATCTACTGATTTTTTCATGTTCTTATTTATGTCTTCTTAACAACCTACATGAAAGATTCTATAAATTTCCGTCATGGATTAATATGGAAAGATAATCAATAGTAATATTGTTCATTTAAAAAAATATTATTTTGGTTTGGTGTGGTGATATTAATATCTAAACAGCTATAAATATACCATGTTTTGTTTATAAATAAAACGAATTACTAAAAACCCATTTTCAAGGATTCTATTATCACCAATAATGACCATAACGTCAATAAAATGAAATATATATTTATAAATCATTATAAAATAAGTATTCAATTACCTTAATTAATTTGGGAATGAAGAAATTTTTATCAAAAATTGAGGATCAATATCACAATTATGAATCTTGTACGAGATGAAAAAAATTATTAATATATAATGATGAAATAAACTATAACTAATATATGAATAGATAATGTTTTTAAATAAATTATATAAAATTTAATAAATATAAATAAGTTGTTGAAATAAGTAATTAAAAGAGTATTTTTATTTTACAAGAGTTTATTTCGTGTCTGAATAAACTGGAATCCAAGGTGAAATTTTTTCATCTCAATTCCACTATATTGAGACTTGATTAATACTACACACCTATTTTCATTATTATGGTATATATACTTCTTTTTTGACATGTTAATCATTAATAACATCATACTCGTGATTTTTTATGTTTCTTTTAAATCTATTTATTTCAAAGTGATTTTAATTTTAAAAATATATAAGGGGTATTATTTTAAATCATTTATTTAAATGTTTTAATGTCCTATATAGAATTATTTTTCCTCCATATACATATTATTTATACTATTTCATGAATGTTATTTTCTATACAAAAAATATTACTTAAGGTAAATTTAAACAATCCTTAACAGATTAAAATATTTAAAAAATTAATCTTTTAACATTTCTGGTAAATATTATGTCTCTAGATTCTTTATAATGGTGTGGGAAGAATGTTATTTTTAATTTACCAATTGATCAAATTTTCACGTTTTCATGGTCACCCATAATTATTATTCTTTTTTTTTCATGGTTTTTAGAAGAAAATTCTTTTCCTATTTTTCTTTGTATTTTTTTTAAAAAAATTACTACAGAATTGAATATTTATTATAATTTCTAAAATTATGTTTTTAATTATTTTATACAATTATTTTTCATCCATGTCAACATCCTTTAATGATTTTCTTGACTCACTAGGGAATTAGTATAATGATAATGTCATCCTTCGTTATCTAGATGGATTTTGATTACGTTTTAAGAAAATTTTGATGATTCCCATTTCTTTAACATGGGATAATTAAGCTGCAAATGAATGATGAATACTCTTATGTTTTTGTGTCATGAGTAAGTATGGTTTGTCATTATATGGTGATTGATGTTCTAAATACTCTTACAATTAATTAGTTTATGTTTTATCTCATAGGAGAAAATAATGTTTTAGCATGGGAATTATTTTCATCTTCGCAATTAGATGTGCGGGATTTGTTTTTTTGTTCACAACACAAGCTGTGGAAATTATTTTTATATTTAGGACGTTATGTATGGAATTGGTTATTTATAGATTTTTCTATAATGTTTTTATTTCTATTATTATGTTTGTTTTAAACTCTAATGTTATTTTCCATGATTTTGCATTAATACCACATGTCTCCAAACCATGGTTTATGTTTTTTCTCCCATGATGATTATTTTTAGATACTATGATCTCATGCAATGAATGATGATTTTATAAAATTTATTATGATTATATATTATGATATTCCTTTATTTTAAGTAAAATTTCTTCCCATTATTGATTACTATGAGCAACCACTTTATTAATATTTGACAATTTTTACCTTACAGAGGATTTGAGTTCATTAGTCCTTTGGTTTTCCACTTCCTTGGGAAATTATATATTGTAATATAAATCAAATATTGTTATATATAAGTGTGTGTGTGTGTTAATAGGACGTTTTAATGAAATAAGGTTCAATAAGATATATATGTCTCTAATCTCTAAATATGTTAAACCTTTGGGTTCTAGGATTGTGAGATTATTTCTGATATTGTAATATTTGAATCTTATAAAATTCCCAAATAACTAATGTACCATGGAAAGTACGGTGAATTACATATGATTGTATTTTAAAATTAATTTAGATATGAAATAAAAATTTATTCTTCATAAATACATGATACACTTATGATATTTACATAGTCATGCCCACATTAAATAAATAAGTAAACAATATAAGGAAAAGCAATTTTACAAGTTTCAAACCTAGTGTGGGTTCCTCCTTTTTATTATGCATGACTCACACTAATCCATAGATTATTCATTAAATTTCTATGACCAAATAAAATTGGATAATACATGTATCATATTATAGCCTTGTTCATTATCATCCCACTAGAATTTATGGAGTTTATTGCGGGATGAATAATTAATAGAACAAAGTATGAAATAAATAGATAATGATAGATACCGAGATTTGGGCTCCATAACCTCTTTAATGTTTATTATTTTTTTCCTTAATTTTGTAATACATACACACACTCATTATGTATCTTCTAATATATTCTCATAATTCACATATTCAATAGAATGCTCGAACTCAAATAGATAATGATAGATACCGAGATTTGGGCTCCTAACCTCTTTAATGTTTATTAGTTTTTTCCTTAATTTTGTAATACATACACACACTCATTATGTATCTTCTAATATATTCTCATAATTCACATATTCAAAACCCCTTAATTATATTAATTCATGATAAATAAATTCTTGATTAATATTCCTGTGTAAGATCTCGGACTTCAAGTGAGGTATGTTCTTATTTAAATTATAGTCTAAATATCATTAATGTTGTTATATAAATTTTTACCAAGTGAATGAGGAGTATTTTCGCTGTTATTTGGGTTTATGGCATGGATTAAGGGATAATTAGGCCCTCCAATGCATGTTTCATGGTTGGAACATGGTTAGTAGTAACTATTCACCCAAACTGTACATGCCTAGAGGAGGGTGCATGGTTGAAGAAACCATGTAAAGGGGAAGGAAAACTCGTATAGTCTTGAACAAAGACATCATGAATGGTCATCATAGGGTTTTTTAAACTGTGTAGGATTCCAAGGTAACCATGCGGCCTCTTCCCCCTCTTGGATAGAGGGTGGCGCACAGTTGGCACACAGTTTGGTCAACCCTTCTCTCTAACTACGCACGCATTAAAAAGTGGTATTTTACCATTTTTCCCACTTGGGTATTAAGGATAATAACTCTGTATTTTCATCTATTCACCTATCATCATCCTTAGTGATGAACCAAATTTTCAAAATCTTATCAAGGAACAATTTCACTTATTTCTAAGCCGTTTGGAACATCATTATTTGTAAATCAAAAATCCAAGTGAGTCGAACATTCCTCTTACTTATATTTTATAAATTTGGGGTTATGTAGATATTATAATTCTTATAAATCCCTAAAACACTATTTTTTCTGAGGATCTTAGGTTGGGGATTTTAAGGGTCTTTTTTGAATCAAAGGTTGTAGAGTCCCTTGTTTCTGAACTGGACAAATATCCATGGGATTTGGATCTTTTTCGATTACTGGTTGAGAAAAAAATAAATCCAAGATTTAGAACTCAATTATGTGAGTTTGAAAACATTAATTTAATTTTTATGGTCTAGGTTAAGGGTCTAAAAAGTTTCTTGGGTTTCTCGAGGAGTTTCGGGAGCACCAGGCTTGGAAAATCATAGTTTTGAAAAGCAACAAAGGGTAAACAATTTGTCTGAATCCATACAAACCACTATAAGAAACTATGAAATTGTGTTCAAGGGGGTATGATATATTCCACATGGTCTATGAATGGTTTTACAAACTGTGTTCCTAGCCCACAAGGTTTTCTCTGGGAGGTAGTAGCCTTTCACTGTTCACCACATGGTTTGTGCATGATTTAGAAAACTGTGTGGGTAAAACTGTGTTGATGGGTCTATTTAAGAAATTAAATTAAACTAATATAAAACATTATCAATCATCCTCACCCTCACCCCCATAATAAATTTTATACACCCCAA